>CM070091.1:11046376-11316376 GCA_036178185.1 Liparis tanakae
TTTTTTCTATCTAATCTTTCTCCGTCATTTGAAAATGAATCTATGATATTTATTTCATTTTTAAAGTTGTATTACCAAACACAAGATTTTTCCTACTTCACTGTTAAGTCGATTCTCCGTTTACGTGTATGTAGCTCTTATCGATAAAACAATACATGATCGAGATGTTGTGTGTGAAAATGTTGGAAGAAAAGCAGATACTTTATAGTGTTTATGGCGTTTAACCTCCTCTTACCTTCAGGGAGCTGAAGCACCGGTCGACGAAGGATCCCAGTGAGAAGTTTACGCTGCAGGAGTACGTAAACAAGGAGATGAAGAGCACAAGCTGCTGCAGGTCTTAGAGCCTGGATCTGACCGAGTGTGTGTGTGTGTGTGTGTGTGTGTGTGTGTGTGTGTGTGTGTGTGTGTGTGTGTGTGTGTGTGTGTGTGTGTGTGTGTGTGTGTGTGTGTGTATTTACGTGTGTGTGTGGACGGGGAGGGGAGGGGGGAAGGGGGGGCATTCAATTGGAGACCAACCTTTGCATCACCTTGTGTGGTTATGTTATTGTTATGGGATGTTCTCACACCAGAATGTACAGTGTTTTTGCAAGATATGTTTATTTCACATCAATTTAAAATGTCAGTGTCAACATTTAGGTTTGTCCTCCTGGTCAGTGTGTGGATGAATGCTCATAAAGGATGTTGTGCATAGTGAAGCTGGTTCTGTCCATGGTTCAATGTTCATGTCAGTAAATCGACAGGCTCTTTGGAGCCAATTTAGCTCACCAGCATAAACTCAATCATGATTCAGATATGGACATTTGGGGATATGTCTCTCTTGGAGTACGACTCGCAGTTGATGTTGCTTTTTTGTATACAACCATATAAGGTATGGAATAGCATCATTAGCTACAAGTATACTTTTATTACAATTTAATTCATGCTAATAGGAGAGGATCAATGTTGAGTCGTGGAGAGCTCTAACGCGACCACTCTTCTTCTTTTTTTATTGTCTTTAGTTTTAAAATGATTTTAAACCCAATTCGACAAATGTGATGTAAACACTTTCTTTCTTTATGTAAATAAAGTGTTGATGGGGAAGAATAAGCCCATTCGATGGTAACTAAGAGTGTGGATGAGGTCTTAGGGGGGTAGACCCACAGTATGTTAACAATGTCACCCAAGGTATTGTATACAACACACAGATGTGCATATCTCTTAATTTGTTATGTTTAACGTATAATTAAATGTGCAAACATCAGTGGGCTGCTATAATTTTGTATTCATGAATATATAAATGGGGTATATAGTGCCATGTTTTCTGAAAAAATATTTTGCCCAGTGCATTTCTTATAGTCTGTGAACAATATTTACCAGTTGTTAATAAAAGAAGTAGAGGCGTCTTTTCTATATGACTGTTGTGTTGGTATATTTAATCGTAGTCATAGAAACTGTACATTTTCATGTTTACCGTAATGTATTGATTTTTGTCTTTACTACTTTTCAATGTGCAACTCGTTTCTTGTATCTGAAAGATAACTACAATAAAAAGAAAAAGAAATGTGGCTTTAACCCATTTAATAGTGACAACATTTCAGTTTAATTTAGTAGATTCTCCCTTTACTTAACTCCGAGGGTCATGGCGAGTTTAACTCCTCCTCTGTCTCCATCTGCTGGTTACAGTATACCACATGAAAGTAAACGCTGAGGTGGATCACTATTCATACAGTTTTACAAAAACGAGACCCAAAGGAATGCAAGCCGATCTTTAAATGTGATTATAAACATTTCACAAACCACTTAACAAAAACATTATTATTGTGCCCTCAGTGCTTGGCAATTTAGCATCACAAGCTGAATATTAGCAAGTGTTAGGTTAAAAAAAAAAAATACATTAAGAATTAAATATCATTGTACCCATACATGGAATAAATTTGAGCATCTGCATACTTATTATATTACAGTAAACAGAGAAAAACATATTTTGACATCTGAGCAGCAACAATTCTGATTCCTACAAACATTCAGGTCAGGATGCCAGACCTCTTTCAGTTATGTGAGTAACATGATGACACCGATGGGTGAGTTAGGCCAACATTCATGAGCTCAGGAGTGATTGGGACTCCCAAAGGAACGGGTCGGTCAGATAAGGAGGTTGATGGTAGACGAGTTGGGAAGGTAGGCGGAGTAAAGAAGTGGTAATTATCTCATCTGAAGGTATTTTTCTCTGTCACACTTAAGTCGTTATAAATAATTCCATTATGAGATATCAAGTGTGTATCTCAGGTGCTTCTCTATGTCCAGCTTCAGTCTCTGCAACATATCTTCAAGCACTAAGACACTCACGGTTTGTGCTTAAAATAGGCCTCTACTGCAGAGAGAATGGAAACCGCAAACATCAGAATCGTAAATTAAGAATAAAAGTGCTAAATAATGACATCATCTTCAGTTTACCTGCATACTCCTGAGGCAGCATCGGTCTGTGGATGACAGTCTGAAATGCTGCGATCCAGTCTTTCTGATCCTCCTCGGTCTCGCATGCAAATAGAAACTTCCTGTCGGGGGTCACGATGGTAATTCCAAACTGCCAATGGTAGCCTTGAGTGTTTGGGGGGAGGCCGGGAAGCACGGTGTAGCCGTTTTCCTCACAGCCAATGAACACCTCGCCTCGCGCATAAGCATCCTGGCAGCAGAGGGAGAGACACATATTTAATCCTCTGGAATCAAACTGCAACGCTGCGTTATATGAAACGTAAACACACATTTTTCGTCTTATAGTGTTCTTTAAAAGTTGAAGTCAACATATAGATGCAGCTAGATGGAAAGGTAGTTGTCTAAAAAAAACACATTTCACAGAATAGCCAGAGACTAATACACGGTAGAAATAAGTGTTTATACCAGTGGATCTTTGAAATACATGAGCCTCCTGTCATCCATCGTGAACCATCTCTTCTTGAAGCCCTCTGTGTGCTGTGGGACAGAAACACAAGCAGCAGGCCAATTCATAAGTAGCGACAAATTGCTCCCGAATCGTTGGACCTTCGGTGTGAATGTGGCGGGAATTATTAGTTACAAGTACCAGTTTACATCTATTTACCAAATGTAGAATAAGATATACTCCTCTGCTGTCATGTTTGTAGCAAGACACTGTTATAGGCATTGCGTAGCTCCCTAAGAACAGATAAGTCACATGGTAGAAAAGTAATACATCAACAAAATGTTGCAGAAAAAATAAATGCTTTACTTTTGGCCCAGTCTTCTCCATGAAACCCTCCTTTACGTAGTTCCTGGTCAGCTTTGGCAACAACTGGAGACACAAAGTACATGTAGCCATTGATAAACTGTGTGTGTGTGTGTGTGTGTGTGTGTGTGTGTGTGTGTGTGTGTGTGTGTGTGTGTGTGTGTGTGTGTGTGTGTGTGTGTGTGTGTGTGTGTGTGTGTGTGTGCGTGTGTGTGTGTGTGTGGGGTTGGGCTATTATTGTTTTCTATTTTGATTTTGTTTTTCCCCCAACATGTTGGCTTTAATGATGTTTCAAAGATGTTCAAATATATTGAAACAGAACATTAAATAACCATAATGTGTTTTTTTTATTGTGGAAAGTAAAGACAATATACAAGGGGAAAAAAATTGTATGTGCATGCATGTGTGTGTTTGTGGACTCACATCAGAGGTCGATGCTCCAGGAAAAGCCACCTGAAGGTAGTGAAACCGGGCTGCTCTGATGGCATTGAACCAGTCCACCATTTCCTGTAAGACAGAGCATCAGGAAGTTCAGTGACGAGCCTTTACTGAAATACCTTTTCCTCATACATGCATCATCAGCCCTGACGTCCATAATAACCTCCAATGGCAAAGAAAACACGTCTAAACCCAAAGGAGATGTGCTCAATCCTGTAGAAGTAGCATATTCTCACAAAAATGACGTTTATGAAGGATTATACACTTGTAATAGCAAACTACGTCCACTAGAGGGACATGCCTAGCTTTTGCTGAATCCTTTAGACATATTCCTGCTCCTTTTTTTATTCCACTTAAAACACAGAACAGAAAGGCACTGCTCCTCACCTTTCCATCCTCATGGTAAACAAAGATATTCCGAGTGCTGTTGTCCTTTAAATAAGTTATCTGCAGGCCCTGGGCGGTGCCGATTTTTGTTGGCTGGAAAGTGGCATTCACAGTATTGAGCTTCATTATCGCTTTGGGCTCTCTGGCCTGCAGAAAAGAAGAATATTATAAGAAGATGGAAAGTGATTGGTTTGTGTTCGCTCTCCTTTCATCTTTCTTAAAAATGCTCAACATGGAATATAAAATGATGCATAAAAGTACCATCTAGTAACAGTGCGGCCACCATGAGAGAACCATGTTATTGTGCTTATAACCACAGTCCTAAGCAACATGTGCAAATGGAAGTTGAATGGGATCTCCATATCCCACGAGAGAAATTAGGACATTGCTATAGAGGGTGACTTTTTTCAATTGAAGGTATATAAAATTAGGAAGTGGGAGGATGGACACTCACATCGTGCTTGTTGAAGTACTTCAAAACACCTTCCCGTTCGGACAAAATAAAATTTCGGCCGAGGTACTGTCCGTTGTCCCTACCTCGTTTCCATAGAAACCCCTCTCTGTAGCCTGCCGGGAAAGAACGAATGGACGAGAAACAAGAGAAAAACAGAGAGACAGACATGTTTACAACATTCACACAGAAGGGAAATTCACATGCGTCAAGATATGGAATATCAAGCTATGCTAAAGATTTAAGGGAGCAGAAGTAGTTGTTTTGGGGTTTGCTGTAAACACATCACAAATAGTCTTAAGCTGATGTGGCTAACCTGTTAGCATGTTGCCCATTTACACATCCAGCAGACAGAACAACACCACGGACCCAAAGACTAAACATCCAATAATCATTTGTCTTTTTTTAGTTGATAAATACTCTGCTGTGCTTTGCTATGTTTTTGACGGCCATGGTGCTTAGTTTGCTATAAAGTGGAAACTCTCCAACGCTCTGTAGAGCTGCAGGGACACAAAGCCTTTGGATCCATTATGTAAAAATGTAATTACATCTTTTGGTGTTTTCGCTTTACAATCTCTACATCTATTTTTTCCAGGACCCTCAGATCGATACAGTGGCCATTCAAGAGTGAGACTGTTACACAGAACACTGATCCAGAAGCAATGCTGGCAGTGACCACTAAGAGTCATATTAGAAGCTGTCATAATGTGTGTGTAAGTGTGTGTGTGTGTGTGCACTTGTAGCGTATGTGGCCACTATACAGTAGAGCAGCTCAGCAGTGGTGGGAGGAAGCACATAAATAACTGATGGCTTCCTCTACCGGCCTGGAGACGCACACAAAGACGTTTTGTCAACCCCCAATGCTCCATTGTGTCACAATGATCAGTGCCAGTGTAGGAATAATCATATATATATATCTATAGATATGTTCATTCATAGATATATAGATATATATGTTCATTCCTACACTGGGTTATGATGACTCGAGTCTTAGTTTTGGTTTTGTAGACGCTGTGATCTATTCTTCTATTCTTTATATATATATATATATATATGTATTGTCTTGGCCAGGACACTCTTGTAAAGGAGATTTTTAATCTCAATGAGGCATTTTCTGGTTAAATAAATTTGTATTTATTATATTTCTCACACATCGTTCATAAAAACATCTGATTCAACAAGATGAAGAAAGACAAAGCATGTACTGTTTATAAATATGTAATTTACCACAGCTGTAAGATGCTGGAAAATGTGTGTAAATGTACCTTAAACATTCTTGAAAAGTGCTTGAATTTGACTTTGGAAACGGTTTAGGAACCCAAAATATAATAGCAATAATCCCCTGGGATGCCAACTCTCAGCCTCACATAAATAGCACACAACTATCTACTTCTGACTACATGGAAACCTCTAAATAGCCAACTCCATTAGAAACAACAAATAAATCACTTCCCCTGAGAGGAACACTCCAAGGAAAGCATTTCCATTTAAAGTAAAATGTCTCATTCAAATACTAGTATGGTATGAGCTAAAGTTTAATGTGATAAAGAAGCAAAAAACAGGTCAGGATTTTAAAAGGAAAATGTGCCAGAAAATGTTCACTTTCCTCAGGCAAATGAAGCTGGAATGATCACTTTAATGTTTCATCTCTTTCCTTCATTCCTTTCTCACTTTGCATGCATCTTTATACAGAAATAAAGTCGTCATCGACTGGTCTGGGCTGCTGTTAACTTCTAGTTGCACAATAGCTTCATCAATTATTCATGATTCGGAAGTGTTTTCCCGACTGCTGAGAGCGGGGTCGGACTGTGGACCACAACATCACGCTGTGGAGAACAACACCGTCATTAAAACAGGAGGGCGAATATTTGCAAACACTTGGAAGACCAAAGCAAGTTCTTGACCACAGCGTCTCGCTGCTCAAGTCTCCTGGCACAAAATAGGAGCGATGTTACATGGAATTGTATATAGAGTATACAAAAGACACTATTCTTCCTCTGAGACACTCAGCCACATGCTCCGAAAGCTCTGCACAGCACAACACAGGAGGCCTTTGACGGGGAGGGAGAAGGACGAAGAGGCACAGAGGGGAGGCGTTTGACAGTCATGAGACTCGGATAATAGTGCCTTATCTTGTCTACCTTTAAGTAGAGATTAACCTTTAAAAGAGATGTTTTTATTGTTCTCCCAAATTGTGTTTTAACTGCAAGGCTGCTCAATGTGTGACCCTGTTAGAACTGAGCATGATGCTATTTAAAGTGGAACTGGGTTGTGAACGTGAAACTTTTGCGTGAACTCGACACTGTGGTTCTAGAAATGACATCACTCTACTACAAATGTGAAGAGAAAGTGCCGCCCATATCTTATGCATGGAAGTCATGAAGTAACACGGTAAACGTCCTAAAAACAGCCTCAGACCACGACCTCTATCAGGTGAACTGACTATCGTTGCACAACTTTACCTTTCGGCACAAAAGTCACAAAAGGAAAAACTTTTTCAATCGATGAAACCTGATAGAAGGTGTATGTCTTGATCAGGAGAACATGGAGAACATACAGTCAGGCCCATAAGTATTTGGACTGTGAATTTAAATAATTTGAACTGAAGAAATCAATATGTGGTTGGAGTTTAGAAATTAGGCTACAGACAAGAAAGGGGTGAAAGAGTATTTTTTTCTTTCAGCTGAGTAATATTTCAACTACTTTAACTTGCTTTACTTTGCTTGTAGTCAAAGGTCACTCTCTTACCTTCACCATGGAAACTGTGCTAAGATCCCATAATCGTAAAGATCTGAATGGCCCAATCTTAGTATCTGCACACCTGTTGCCAGATGCACTGCGGGGGCCCTCATTATTGATTAGCTGAGTCTCATTAGCAGTCACTCTTTATCTTTTAATGAGGCGCCACCAGGCAATTAGCCAAGAGACATTTGTGACTCCCACAGTTATGTGATTCATCACAAGAGGCAGAGATGAGGGTTATGCAACGTACATTTAGCGCGGAACTGAGCTTAGGCCGATGACAAAATGATTTGAACCGCGAGAAAAGCCTGAAACATATCGTGGGGGAAACCAAGGTGGGTGGGGATAATAAATAAACAGGAAGGTAGAGTAAAGGGGGGAAAGTAGGACGTCAGCTGAAGTCGTCTCCTCCTGATGACCAACCTCATTGTCTCTGCAACATAAGCTGCCATCCATCGAGCAAGCACTCAGTCTAACTGGCATGCTAATTAGCAGGGCCATGTAAATAAGCAGTGGCTAATGGTGCCTCCTGAGCCATTAATGTTATTAGTGCAAGATGAGATGCTTTCCTTTGGATTTCATCATTGCTTTGACCCAAAAATGTTGGTAATGCTAATGGATGATGCCGTTTCCCTACGGTGTATTCATTCAAAGCTGAACAGGCGTGTGAGACCAAGACAATTGTTTGTTTTTCGTGAGTAAGCAGGAAGTCTAATATGGTGGTCACAGCTGGCCAGAGACGCATTTCATTCTTACCTGCGGAGTAAGGCTCCTGCCTCTCCACCAGCTGGAACTCCTTCCTCTCGTACTTGGCTCGGATCCATTGTTCTCGCAGGAGCCTGCAGACCAGTTAGCGTTAGACACTCAGCTCTGCCTGGGTTTGATGTTTACTCCACGCTGAGGCTAATTTATTGGAAACATCTCATTAACTTACATGGATGTCGTGTCTCGGAACCTGACTGCCTTCAAACGCTAAACAAAAGCAGTCAAACATTACTACCTCGCCATTGAAAGATTATATTGATTACCATATCTATCTTTATTACATTATTTGTGTCTGGACTCTTTCTGTTCCTTTAATAATTATCTTTCACATTTGCAAAGAATCATGCATAAACAAACACCTCAAACCTGTTTGTGGATAATGGAATTGCTTTTATTCCTCTTGTCTCTATTTAATTATCCCTTTTTCGTGCAACCGTGAAGAATCCTCATCCATTAAGCAGGTCAACTCTAAAGTAAACTTCACAGTTCATTTGTTGTTATTGCATATTGTTATTTCTATCACTAGACGGTTAAGAAGAAACCCTTGAAGTGAACTGTTTTTTCCTGTTCAAGGGAACATAGCATTCTTATCACTGAGGAGTTTCTGCAGTCAGCCCCAACCATCTGAACTATAACTGCCGTCTTGCAGACACAATCAGTAATATGTGTCTGTCTCTACTCAAAATAACCACAAGATATATCAGCAGAGGATTGCAATGGTGTTAATTAATTATCTCACCCACTCAGAGGCGACTCTTGAGTGACAACAACCTTCTGAACAAAGCTGTTTTTTGCAAAGCCATTCTATGCTGAACTACCTTTCAATAAAGATTTAGCAAATTTCCAATTGTCCGAATTTGGTAAAATGAAACAATACATTCTTGCTTAGTTGCGGAAGAAAGTTCAGTTTTCATGCCAGGGGAGCAGCATCGGCAGGGCCTACATGTACCACGATGCATTGTGTGCAGGCTTCTGATGGCCAAGCTCCTCATAAACTGTATGATTAAGGCTACAATATGATAGATAAGTTATCCAGATCGGGCAAACGTCCCTCAGGACCATCCATTTTAGCCTGAATCCGGCCATATGCTCTGGCTTGGCTAAAGCAGCCGCAGCCTCGGCCCCAGTCTGCTGCATTAAGCCCAAATAAATACGGCTGATTGTCTAAGTTAGCCAAAATACTGTAAATAAATATATTCTTGCCCATAACATCCAAACATAGCTAGTTTGCAATATAAGCAAATAGAACCAGGAAGTTATGTTTTGTGTTTTTTACTTCCCCTTTAAGACAGCTTCATTAGGTACAAATGGATGTGCATGATAACCTGCATGGCTGTTCAAAATCCAGACAAAAAAGGGAAGTTTCTACATCCATCTATGCTGTATATGCACTAATCACCCTTGGCGTTATTTGTGACCTGGATCAGACGTTTAGGAGGGCAGACGAAGACCCATCACTTACATGCAGTCTTTCTGTGTCGGGCAGTAGTAGAAGGCAGGAACTATCTGCTCAAATATGGCCTTGGCAGCAGTGTTACCCACAGAGTCCATGAACTGCAGAGGGGAGGAAGAGAAACTGATGTTTGTGATATCTATAATATCTGTGTGTATTACTGTGCGCTCAGTGGCTTACCACCTTTGAGCGCATGTGTTTTTGGCTTCTGCTTGCAGCTTGCAGGTCCCATTCTCTTTCTCTCTCACACACACACACACACAAAATAGTACATAAAAGCTTTTTGTAAGCGTGAACATCCACACCATGTTTTACCAGTTTTGGGGATTTGGGGATCTGGTTGCACTCCCAACACATATTCCTATTGAGCATCTCAGATCTTTTAACCATAGAAAAGCAGAAATGCTGTAATCAGATAATTCACAATTTATTATTTTTTTAATGCCTTTTTGTATGTACAATTGCTCATGGTTTTCAGTCCATTTCTGAATTGAGTCTGATGGCTTGTCTTTTTCTTCAAAGTCATGGAAGGCAGAGAGGGATGCTCACAGTGGAGCATGGTTGAGTGAGGATGAGGCCAGAGGGTGCAGATATCACCTCAAGCCAAGTTTCAGGCTAAAGTTAATGGGTGGCCTTCTCTTACAAAACATGGGGAGCTTTCTACTTTTTCAGGCTATATATGGATAAAATCATTTCACATACACAACAGACACAATGTCTTACCTCCACTTCAGAGGAGCACCAGGGATCCAGCAGGACAGATTTCACTTTGCTGATCTGAACAATGTTTCTATGAAGGCCGGAGCAGCTGAGACACACAAACACTCCCAGAGTGTAGGATGCCCATTCCGGATCTGCAACACAGCATAAATAGATAGATAGATAGATAGATAGATAGATAGATAGATAGATAGATAGATAGATAGATAGATAGATAGATAGATAGATAGATAGATAGATAGATAGATAGATAGATAGATAGATAGATAGATAGATAGATAGATAGATGGATACTTTATTAATCCCGAGGGAAATTCAGGTCATCCAGTAGCTTATACATTTAACATAAAACTTAACTCACAAACAACAATACACATAGGGGGGAACATGTACACAGGGAGTAGGGAGAATACAGAATTTACTGATAAAGTGTGCATTGATTAAGAATACAGAATTTACAGATAAAGTGTGCATTGATTAAGTGTTTATATCCACGAGGATAGTGCAAAAAGCTATAAATAAACGCTATAAGTAAACCAGTATGTGCAAATACAGATACAAATACAGATGTAGATGCACACATAAAACGCATATAGCACCAAGTGACTGCTCAAAATGAAACTTTTCTGAATTTCCTTCTAACAGATACTGATGGCTCAGCTATCATTGAAGCAGGTTGACCCAAGTGGACAGCAAACACCATAACAACCAGTGGTTGACACTTTGTGTAGTTCATTTGTATTTGCCAGAGAGGTTGGCCCAGTAAGAGCATAAACATTTTTAGACAGGCTAATGGAAGAGATAAGGAACATAATGAGACTATGAGGTTGGCTGTCTTTCAGATCCCGGTGAAGACCGACAGCTGGGTCTAAATGTGTTTTCTGTCTTCCTTTCTCACCATCTGTCCGTCTTTAAATACATGCCCAATTCTCCCTAGAGTAATTTGTCTTTGCATCTAAAATAATATGTTTAAGTGTACTCACTTCAGCCGCTACAGGAAGCAGTTTACCCAAGGAGCTCTTAGAGCTTATCTCCATGACCTAGATCTAACAACCCAGTTCACATTCTAGAGTGATCAGAAAACCCTCCCCCAGTTTTACAGGTGATCCTTTTTTTTACACAACAGCCCAGGTGTACTGTACTCTGTTACTTTAACTCAGCAACACTTGCTTAGAAGTAGCGATGAACCATCTTTAAAATGTTAAAGTACTGGAGGCAAGCACATCATATGCCTATACTATGAATACATGTGTCACGTATTATATATACTACAGAGATGCACTATATATGTGTGTTTCTCTATTGTTTTACTTTGAATAAAAAAAGTATTGTATGTGCTTTAAATGCAATGTGTGCATTTAAACTACAGCTACAACTACTGAAAATGTTTTATGAATATTGGAAATTGACAGGCATAATCCCTCTATGACCGATAGCAGTGTTATTCACAACATGTTATTCATTTACTCTTGCAAATAATAAATAGGTCATTACTACGTCCAACACCTCTGTGTTTCCCCTAATAAAACATGTACTGAAGACCTTTGTCCTAAAGCAGACGTAGACTGAAAAAAGGTTTTCTGCTGAAGTAGTTCAGTGAAAGTTCAGATCTTTCTCACCCAGTTCAAACATTTCTTTCAAAGGAAAGTGTAAAGTGTAAAGAGCATGGCAATTCTGAATTTCACAATAACCATTGCATCCTTGTTTTTTTCCTTTTCTTTTTTATAGCGAGTCAATAGGTTGGCAGATATGGTGTGACAACATACAGTACGCTGATCCATTTACATTTAGGTCCGAACAGACACAGGAAAGAGTCCAATCTGTAATAGTCATATCAATGCAAGGTGAGATTACGGCCGACCTGGAGGTTATTTTGTAACTGAGTCAGAGACTGAGGGAGTGTCAAGTAGTCTGCATGAGAGTGCTGCAGCCATCCAACCATTGCTAATAAAAAAACTTAGTGAACTTGTGTGACAAAAACAAAAAAAGACTATGCAAAATCACAAAGCCACACACATGCATCTGTATATAGAGACAAGTAGCTGATGTGTAGCTAGCCATCATCTCTGCATTGGGTGAGCCTCTCAGTACAACTGAGAAGTCAGTCTCCATGACAACCGGATACATACAAAGTAAAATAGAGGATGGACACATATTGGAATAGAAATGTAAGAGTTGAGAAAGCAGAAATGCATGAAGCACATTAAACTAAGTGTATGTACTTGATCAATTGATTAGTCAATAGAACAAGAACACATATCATGATATGTTGATAATTGATCATATACTGGAAGTAATTTGAGTTGTATTTCTTTCAAGAAAACAACAACAAACAATTGATATATTTTCTCTGTCTGCAGTTTCCCAAATAAAAGGTGTTGCTGATTTTCATAACTCACTGTAGGGTTATGCATGGTTAGAGATGAGCCTTTTTTTACAAGCCACACCTGTTTGCTGTGTTTTTTACCCCTTCTTGTGCCCATGTACTCACACTGCTGGTATGAGCACAAACCAACTAGGTGTGACCACTAGAGTATGTGACCACATGTATATGCAAAAAGAAATCAACCTCCAGATGAATATATATGTAGATTACATTTACACTACATAAACTTAAGTACATATCAAAAAAGTTTGATAAATAACCAATAACAATACATATTAAATATATGTTGTTTTTAACTAATGCTGAGCTCTTATACGATTCACTGCTACCTTTTTACATATATTTACTATTACAATACATATTTACTTTTTCGTTAGAGCCCTCCCCAAATTCATTACTCTTACATGTGCACTCTTTCATTTCTCTTCATTGTGTCCACTGTTCCATCATAGCCGTACCTAGAGCATTAGATTCGCTATAAACTCAGAGAAGTGGGATGGTCATAGCATGTCTTTACAAACCAGCTTACCTGCAGCTCCGCAGTCGGCACAGTTTCCATTCCCAGGTTTCCCTAAAAGCTGTTTCACACGCTGACTGTTCATTTCTTGATCCGAAGCCATAATGCAGATGGTTCCGCCCAGATGGCTGCTCGGCGGGTGGAAAACCTCAAACTCTCATGCATCAAAAGTAAGACTGTCGGCGGGACGCGCCTAATGAGAAGGCGGAATAGTAGAGCATGGTCAGTCTCGCGCATACGCTGCTGCATAAGGCGTATACAAGAATACAGAAAAGTCTTCGCTTTGTCTTTTTGTTGTGGAGTGAGACCTCCAGCGGTTGTTGTGATGTTATATTGAGATGACCGCGCTCCCACTCAGAGAGATGGACCTCCGTCTTTACCAATGACCTCCGGAAATATTGTAACGAGCTGAACTAATGCGTTTGGTGATACTGATATGGTGATAATTAAAAATATTGTTATATTAATAGTAATATTATAAATACATTTTAATATAATATATATTTAATTAGAAACTATTCTCATGTTAACTGTTAATTACTCTGTAGTACCAGACTACTTCATGGGTGTCTAAGAGGAATCAAGTCATAGAAAAAGTAATTCGTAGTAAGTTAAACTTTTAACAAAAATGGTCACAAAAGCGTAAAAGTAATGTCGGAAAAAAAATGTTTTACATAATTTTAAAAATCGCAGTGTAATCTTTTATACAAATAACTAGCCTTTCTAAATTGTTAGAGGGATTACAGGATGCTGTTTCCTTAGTACCACGTCAATAAGCTGTTAAACTATGTTATTCTTCCCTGGATCTCAATTCTCTATCAGTAAATGATGCTAAGAGGAACGTGCTGAAGCAGCTGCGGTCAGGCATCAATCTGCAGCTACCAACTGTTCTCTGAAGAAGCAAATGGATACATGCACATTGGAAATCAATGGGATTTCAGAGCAGTGCATGTTTTTGTTCATATTAATTTGCACACAAACACGTTCTGGAAAGATTACTTTAAAGTATGTTAAGCAAATGCAGCTGGAGAGGCCCTGAGCCAAGGAGCGAATCAACAAAGACTTCCAGAATCTTAACCTGAAGGTTACACATTGAACTCACACATTACATGTTTCAGCAAATTTATTTTTCAAAATGTCTAAAAATTGAGTACATGGTAAAAAGAAGTCACAGTTTAAAAGAAATATTTGTAGTTCTCAGTGGAGCCCAAACTCAGCTTGAAATACAGGGTTAACCAAACACATAATATGAAAAGAAAATACTCATATGCAGGCAAATGTTTATGTTTGCTACAATGCAGATAATTTTATTTCTTGCGAGTCCATGAGATTTGGGAAAACAGGAACTCCAACTGATCTGGGAAAGCAGGAACTCCAACTGATCTGGAGTCAGAATATAAGAGATCACTTGGTACCATGACAAAGGAAACTTGTCTATCTGGAAGAGTTTGAGCTGGAACGAGAACGGTGGCGCCTGCGGCCAGGAGATCTGGAGCGAGAACGGCGGCGTACTGGGGAACGCCTCCTCGGGGGGGAGCGAGACCTGCAAGGACGAAAGAAGAAACTAGAATTACCGCCCTGCAGTTATATGTCTCTGCAGACCAGCCAAACTGCAGTTCACATCCATGTCCGAGTTGTTGTGGTCAAGTCTAAGGATAGATGATGTTGTTTGCTGTACATACTTTCAAGACCATTGAGGCAAATGTTTTATTTGAATATATTTCAGACAGCTACACATTCAAATATGTTTTACAAACAATATTCTACACCACAGCACCAAAGATCTAAACAATCGCCACATTTTTATAAGGTGGACAACCAAACTTTTGTTTCACCAAATAAATGTGACAAAATGTAAAAATATGGTACCAATGTCTGTTTCTGAGTTATGACTTTGAATAATGTCAAGGAAAGCATTTTTGTAGAGCATGATGACATCACAGTGTGGTTGACCGTATGTCGTCACTTCATTGTATCGTTTCATCCTAGAAAGATATTCCCTCAAGGCATTCACGACAGTGGGATAGATGAGCCAAATCAGTAGGCATCCAGCAATGGCGGTCGTGATGGGAATAAAGAAAGAATGAACGGCTTAATAGTCTCAACCAAACATGAACATATGTTCAGATGATAGTCCAAATCAAATGTAGGTAGCTACCGAATCGATTGAAAGTCATAATTGTACCTTCTCCTCATGCGCGGTGGACTGCGACGCCACATCGGTGGTGGCGGAGGCATTCTGCGAGGGGGAGAAGGTCTACGAGGTGGAGGACGAACTCGTTGAGTCAGCACGGCAGACGCACTGATTTCCTGTCCATCGATCTGACCTATCGATGCCAAGGTTAAAAAAGAAAGTCATTCAACAAGTTTGCTTAGTAGAGTAATTGTGTGAAAAATGGGCACTGATAGAAACCCGTAGCCTACCTCCATCCATGTGTTTGAGGGCCTTCTGGGCGTCATCAGGAGTCTCAAACTCCACATAAGCGTAGCCCCTGGACAGGTGTGGGTGGACCCTGTCCATCGGCATATCGACCATTTTGATTTTTCCATAAGTGGAAAAGATCTCCTGGATGTGGTCCTATGCAACAACAAAAACAGCCTGTTTGTCAGAACCATGTTAACCGAAGATGTTTATTATCTTTGTAAGAATATTGTTATTGTTGATTAAATAAATGATCTGAATTTATAATAAATAAAATAGACTGCTGAAAACAAGACTACGGAAATGAAAAGCACATATAGTTGACAATTGAATTAATACTTAAATAATTGCAATATTTAGAAAAGTCATATTGTTTTTGTTTTTACTTTCAACAATTACATTTTGATGGAGATTACAAACATGTTGTTGTTAATCTACCTACATTTGCGTTTCTGAGGTTGTATCAGAATCTTAAAATGTTTTCATACATGTTGTTGTAAAAAGCCTAACAGTTTTTCAGCTGACCTTGGTGACATTCCTGGTCAGCCGCCCTAAGTGAACTTTAGTTGGTTTGGGGCTTGGGCTTCTTTTCCTTCGCTCCTTGTCATCACCACGTTTCTGTGTTTTAGACCTGATGATTCACAAACACAAAATGTATCAATTTCATCAGCTCTCTAACAAGTGCAAAAACAAGACATTCAATTCTATAAATAATGGGTAACTAGCTCCATTCTGCAATGGATGAAGTGACTCACGCTGAGCGGGATCGGCGGCGGTTGTCATGGCGTCTGCGGCTGGGGCTGGGGGATCCTGAGGTGCTGGAAGATGAGGAACGAGAGCTCGAAGACCCAGAGCGGCTAGATCCAGATGAGCTGGATCCACTTGAGGAACCTGAGCTTGAGCCAGAGCTGCTGCTTGAAGTAGAGCTGGACATTTGACATGGTCAAAACAAAGACAAGCATGTTAGGTATAACAAAATATATACATATACAAGACACAAATTAACTGAAAGAACAACAAATAAATAGCATAGAAAACACACCTGCTGCTGCCAGTAGAGGCACTGCGACGTTTCCTAGCTTTCTCCCGTCCTCTCTCCTTATCTCCTTCCTTGGTACTAGTCTTTTCTTTACCTCTGTCTTTTGTTTTTTCCTCCTCCTTCCGCTTTGTGGGTGACGGTGCCCTAAATTCAGAGCTGCTGTTACTTTGAGATCAGATACATTGTGACTGGTGTAGGGCAGAAACTATTGATCAATTAAATTAGTTTAGTCTATTGTCAACAAGTAGCGACCATTGAATGTCACAATTCCCAAACTACTATTAAACAACATGAGATCAGCAACGTGTTTGGGAAGTTGTGGACTGATAAATGAGGAACGATTCATCAGCTATCAAAACTGATGTCCAACAAGTTTCTCACGACCGAAATATAGTTTCATAGCTTTAGTAGGAGTAACAGTTTATTAAACACGTGTACATTATTAACGCTATAAAAGACGTGCTACCAAAAAAGTGATTACGTGCCAAAAGTAGTCCGGAGTATTAAGACTGTAAACGTTTCACTAGATTAAACGCTGGCCATATAAAGGCCATACATCGTTACTACCCGTCGCAATGTTGCGGGAATTTCCTTAATGGCGTTATCTGCAAATTAAAAACTACTGTAGCTGTGATGCTATTTTATTTGCAGTGCATGTTACATCTCATATGAATGATAGTATGTATGAAACCCATCATACTAGTCAACTGTATTGCCAACAATGGTACTGTCGGACAAAAATCAGCCGCCATTGATTTTCATTTAACCGACTCCTCAAAACACACAGCCACGGGGACCGCGGTTTTATCGATGTATTCGCTATTTATACGTGCATAAACGGTTTAAAAACGAGACACAATGTTCCTTATAGTATATAATGTGTACTGGGATTGAAACTAGCTCGATTGTAATAAAAAATAAGGCTAAACTTACATAATCTTTCAGTCGAGAAGAATCCGATTGAACCACTTGCGGCCGGAGAAACCTCGTCGCTTGTCGATGACGAAAGAGCGGAAATGACGTAGCCACCCAAGCGTCACTTACAACTCATTTGTTTATTTACGTTAGTGTCGTTAAAAAAAGTGTTAGTGTATGTGGACGTTACTAGATGGTAGCGAGTCTAAAATGAAATACTTCATATCGGGACGGGACATTATTTAATCACCCATCGACCTTCGTTTGAAAAGGTGAGCGCCTCCCTCCGTAGCTGCCCCGTGTCGCTGCTGCAATGAGCTAACCTAGTTAATGCTAACGTTAATGTCTGTTCAGCACATGTTTATTTATGATGCATCATCGTAACCTGTCTTTACCGCGACACGTATTTCTTGACAAATCCGATGTCACTCATTTTAATCTGGACGACAGTAGATGTCTGATAACCTGTCATAACGTCAGCCACCATTTATTAGTTTAATCAAGCAAATAATGTCACAATATGCGATGACAGAAATATCAATATCTATTTGTTTTATTTGTGGATCCTTAATAATATACATTGTACTTTTGCTTTGTTTTACTGGGATGCGTTGCTGCTGGGTAATAGCAACATGCATTAAATGCATTGTTATAACGGAGAAAAATTAACTTTTTTGTTTGTTATAACTTAATACCGATCCCGAGGAGCCGAGCCAAAGTGTTGGATAACGTCGTAAGCAATACCCCTATGTTTTAAAGTCGTGTGCACATACTAAAATAAGTCCACACCGGGGCTATTGTTTATTCCCAGTATAATTCATACACCAAACATAAACCTTGTTTTTTTACTACATGTTATTTGTGAATCTTCTAGAGATCATCTGCCACACTGTCAGAGTCCCTCCAGAGTGTGAGACCATGGGCCGGCTGGATGATGCCGCCAAACACAAAGTGGTGGAGCTGCGGAGGGCTGGTCTTAGTTTCCGCAAGATCAAAGCTGTGCTGGAGCTGGAGAACATCAAGGTGTCGGCCCAGGCCATCTACCTGTTTCTGAGGGAGTTTCAAGGGCGGCCGCCAGGGAGGGTTAGACCTATGGAGGCTGGAAGCAGCACATCACCCTCACAGGTGCAGCCTCGAGCTGGGACAATGCAAGAGAACTGGAGTAACATTCAAATCCAAAATCTTCTACGGGAGTCATCTCATCATGCTAGTTTTGCAACAGCTGCAAATTTGGCCAAAAATACTTCTGCAAATCCAGATACTGGAGTAAAGCCATCTTGGTCCGGGGAAACTAGTGGAGGCAGCCGGCTAGAACAGCAACACAAGGAAGATAAAGAAGAAAATGACATCCAGATTGTAAGTGTCACCTCACTTGCACAAAGCAGCCAATCAAGAGTTCCCCCCACGGTCACAAGAGCAGAGGCCATTGCCTTGTCTTCCACACTTACAGTCTCTGGACTCACGAGGAGGAGAGCTACACCTTCCCCAGCCACCAATTCGATGCTGGCAGCTCGAAAGAGGCTCTTGGATAAGGCACTGTTACACAGGATGAAGGTACCTACTTGTACATAATCTCTCCCATTTGACACTATTCACATTGATACATTTTTTCATTTTTGTTTAAGATAGCACAAGACCTGTACAATGTATGAAATACCATCATTTCAAACCATCTGTGAAGCTTAGCACATTGTTTTTCAACAGTCATTCCACCAGGTAGCGCCATTGTTAAGAAGAGATGTCGGTGCTGATTTGAGAGGAGCAATGCCACAGCCACCTGAAACGTATGATCTGACCACTGAAAAGGTGATGAAAGAGCCAACCTGACCTCTGCCTTTAGGTTTAGCTTTGTATAATTAATCCTTTACAGCATTTGCTGGCACTGGGTAGTATTTCAGCATTTGTCCTCTACTGATTCTTGGAGGCTGAATTATTTAAGATGTATTGTAATGTTATTAAGAATGCATTCTAACTTTACATATTTTTCCACCGTTTTCATGGTATTTCTTTTGTGTTGCACAGACTGCTACGGAAGGTCAATCTGGTGGAGGCGCCCCCCCCAAGCGTTTCCTTACACAGAGAGCATGTCCGCCTGTTCGTCCCCTTCAGACGATTCCTCGGGTTGGCATTCGTCTTCCTAACAGGTCTCCAGCACCTCTACCATCTTCGGCTCCCGGGGTTGCAGCCATCCGCATACAGAACCCTGGTACCAATCGTAGTGAGGGGAACCCGAGCCCCCAGCAGGCAGTCCAGGACACTGGGGGTAGAGGTGGTCTACAGGATCAGATTCAAACTCTCGGATCTGAGGTGCGCGGCTTGGGTCTGGCAGTGAAGATGCTGGTGGAGCAGCAGAGCTGCCTGGAGAGGGAGCAGACGCAGCAGACACACATCCAGAAGCAGATCCTCAGCACTCTACAGACCCTGGCCACCAAACTGGGAAGTTGCAGTGTTGTTCAACAGCAGCACAACAAAACTCCATCGCCATCCGGTTTGCCATCAGCTGCTGCATCGTCCTCCTTCAGCCAGGAGCTCTACAGCTTCGGTCAAGGCACCTACACCCAGTGTAGCCAAGCCGAGCCAAATTTCAACTCGCTGGAGAGTTTAAAAAATGTAGAGGCCTTTAAATTGCCAGGAATGAGCCCGTCAATTATGAATGGGTTTCCACCTTGTAGCAACGCTGAGAATCTCACACTTACTCACACACCCCCTCGCACACAACCATATGTGGCTGCATACCCACAACAAAACAGTCAAACACTCATGCAACCCTACGTACACACCTACATCTCTCCATACAGCCAGTCACATTGTCAGACTTTCCGAGGAGCGGAGAGTAAAACATCTGATTTCACAAGCAGCTGTTCAAGGACTCTCCAGGACTGCAGTGTGTCGACCCACCCGGGGATGGACTCAAACTGCTCTTCACAGGATCAACAGATCAATATAGTCAAAGTGGAAGGACCTTAGAGGCCGTCCGATACCACCGATTCTTTTGGGACCATAAGGGCTTGGATGTGCTTTTTTTAGAGTCACTTTAGAATACTTAAGACACATGTGTTTATAATAAACTATGCTGTAGCATTTCTTAAATTCATTTTATTTCCAAAGTACGTTTTGAGAGAATAGGATCAGCAATAGACTGCAATGCCTTAGTACTTATGTATTTTTGATTTGTCTTTACTATAGGCAATGATAGCAAAGTTAGAGCAAATGATTATGTGCAGGCACTTTGTACATTTTAAAGAAGAAAATGAAAGAACTGTACTTTTATTGATCGCCATGGGAACATTCTTCTCTGCATTTGACCCATGCAGAGAATAATTAAGGAGCAGTGGGCTGCAGTGAAGCGCCCAGGGAGCCACTGGGGGTTCAGTGTCTCAAGGACACTTCAACCTGCAACTATGGGGAGAGTGGGGATCGAACCCGATACCTTGTGGTTATGGGACTCTCCCCACTGAGCTACAGCCGACTAATGTATGCACAACATTCAGTGGTGAGAAGTATGCCGATGCCATTGTAAAGCTACAGGAGGAGTGAGACCACAGGTTTGAAGACTTCAAGACACACAGACACTTTTCACGTTAGCTTTTGTCACAATTCTTGTTTAATTCTTAACTTTTATTTTTGTAACGTTAGGACGGTTACAAAGTGTTACTTTTCCATACCTCTATTCTAACTGCAAAACAATTTAATAAATTGCTATTATCCAAACTTTCCCCATTTTATTGTGTAAGGCGCAGTTCATTTAAACTTTCTCTGCACTTTTAAACATGTCAGTTTAGTTATCCGACTCATTTGAAATGTAGCACTTTTTAAATGTTTTGAGTAATCAATAAAAAATTACAACAATATAGATTGATAATTAGCACTTGAGATGAGAGGAAACATGTATTTATGTAAACTGTGACTTTAATCATCTAAAGATAACATTTGATAGATAAGCTGGTTTTCAGTGGAATTGCAATCTCCAAAGATTTTCACTGTGCAACACGTGTTTGATAAAAGCTAACAATTTTTTTTAATTTTTTAATCGTTCATGAATAACAGCACACAGCTCATGAGGAGTCGGTTGGAGGGTGAAGCCCACAGCTGGTGTCAGATCCAGGTCCTCCTCTTTAACTCCAGGTGGAGTGAAACGAAAGCGCTGGAGGAAGGAGGTGAAGAAGAGGAACAGCTCCATCCTAGCCAGACTCTCTCCCAGACATGCCCTGCTTCCTGTGAGAAAACAAGCTTCAGATAATCTGAAAAACTTGAATTGGTATTGAAAAGAAGTGTTAGCTGAGCACGCTAACCTGCAGAAAAGGGCATGAAGGCATCTCTCTTGACAAACTTCCCATCATTGTTCAAGAAATGAGCAGGATGAAAGGTGTTTGGTTTCTCCCACTCACTTCCATCCCACAGGACGGATGTCAAAAGAGGAATCACAGGGGTCCCCTTGAGAAAGACAGTTGATTAATACTTACGATGTTTTAAAGGGGACATATTATGCCCATCTTTTCCACAAGTTGATCTGGTTCTTTGGGGTCTTAATGTAATGCTTGTAACATATTTTGGTCAAAATACCACAAGATTAATTTCAAACAGCACCCTTTTTACCGTGTCAAAAACACCTCCCCACAGATTGACATGTGTTGAGTGGGCGAGGTGCTCCGTGTTGCCAGATTGGAAATGGTGAAGTATCGTACCAAAGGCTCAAAATGGTTGTATTATTTGGAGGGTAAATATCGTGTATCTGTCAACCCTGAGATCGGTTGACCAATGACTGTTCTCTATACCGTCAGCGCTCGTGCCAGAGCTCATGCCAGAGCTCGGGAGATACCATGTCCAAAATGTGTAAGGGGTAAATACTAGTTTGTGAAAATCCAGAGAAACCCAAATATCCGATCCCGGACGTTTTTGGAATCCCTGCGGGACGCATTTTGTAAGTCTCAAAAACAGGACATGTCCGGGAAAACCGGACGTCTGGTCACCCTGACCACCCGAATGTCTGGCGCCATAAGTTAGGCTGACCGGAGGGTCTTTTCACAAGGGTTTTCACAAACTAGTATGTACCCCTTACACGTTTTGGAAATGGTATCTCCCTTAGGGTCCACCTTCTTGCGCGGCAAAAAAAAGTTATAATCAGTAGCCAACCCTGGTGTTTATGTGGTGCTGGGGAGCGTAGCCAGACTCCCTACATGGGCATGGTTCGAGAACTACAGGATTAGATCGTGATCCCAATCGACGCACTCAAGCATATCTTTTTTTTCCAGAGTTTGTGTGTTGGGAGACATGCCAGATACCCAATAATATGGGCTGCCTCGGCGAACCCTGCCAAGACAAATTCCTCGTTTGTGTAAAAACTTACATGGCAATAAACTGATTCTCTCTCTCTCTCTCTCTCTCTCTCTCTCTCTCTCTCTCTCTCTCTCTCTCTCTCTCTCTCTCTCTCTCTCTCTCTCTCTCTCTCTCTCTCTCTCTCTCTCTCTCTCTCTCTCTCTCTCTCTCTCTCTCTCTCTCTCTCTCTCTCTCTCTCTCTCTCTCTCTCTCTCTCTCTCTCTCTCTCTCTCTCTCTCTCTCTCTCTTAGGCTCCCTATGGCCCCGAAAAAGTGGATTTGTCGGATATACAAACACCACATGTTTAAGTTCAACCCATAGACCTGCTTGCTGCATATGTCTGTGTGTTCTCTCCCTCTTTCCTGTTTATCTTTGACTGCACCAAATGGTAAAGGTAAAAAAAGCCCAGAAAGTTATCTTTAAAAATAAATAATATTTCAACTTCAACTACTACTTTAAGAACCTTGGTTGGGGACTGCATCTGACTGCAACTGGTCAACACATATTACTTGCCTTGTATTTGAGGGCAAAAAAATATGCATGCCCATGGCCTCATGAGTCTGTAATTATTGTTATACCCCCACAAAATGTACATCTTATAGTTTATTTAATAAAAAAGGAAGTGGTACCTGTACTGAAGGAGTGCCTGAAAGTCGAAGAGTGTCATTGGCTCGGTTTACCATTTGTTTAAACTCTTCATCACTGTAATCAAATCTGCTGCCATAGATAATTGAAGAGATGATGTTGGAAACGGCATAGTTTATTGACTTGGTAACATTGAAGGGTTTACCTAAAACAAACAAACACAATGAATGAGGAAAACAACAGACAATATAAAATCCTTCTAAAGTCATAATACAATACAGTAGAGAAGTTACCTTCATGGCTTTCGAACACTTTGATCAGATACTGTATCTCCTCAATGATTTTCTCCTCTGATGCTTTTTTGCCCATCCCATAGTCTCTCAGGTTGCTCAGAGCAAAACGCCTCATTTCTTTCCATAACTCCCCATTGGCAAATAAGACTCCTTGACCTAAAGTGAAACCAAGAACACAAGTTATGTCAAATGTTATTTAAATAGTTTGAAGTTGAATGATAACCTAACAAAACATGTATTTCTTCACTATGCAAAATTAGCATAAGAGACATTCACGGAGCTGTGTGCGCCTACGGGTGATGTTATAAACCCAGACACCAGGGCGTTAGATGTTACGACGTGTGTGGCATTCCCACAAGAAGTATAACGTAGAATTAGTGGTTTCCTAGACTTTAAACCAGATTTCCATAACTAATTATGTTGTGAAAACTTTGTGTATACATGAACAAGTGAGAAGATGTAGTATTCAAACTAACAATGAGAATCCCAAAGCATACAGAATATATTCCGTATGAATGGACATTTGAATATAACACATTTGCATTACTTTTCCAAACATTTGGGGATTTTATTTTTTTCAATTACTTTTCTAGGCCTGGAAATAGCCAATTGAAAATTCTATGACTTTTCCAGGTTTTACACCACCGTATGAACCCTGTTTTTAATAATGTGTTGAAAATTGCAGTTTTTTTTATCCAATTAATCGATTATCAAAATAATCATTTGTTGCAGCCCTAATTATTACGGACTGTTTTTTGCACCGTGAGGCCCTCGTTGCAAAGACCTTTCCAGCAGATCAAGCTCCTGTGTTGGATCATGTTGTGCACATAGGAAACTTTGTGAAGATGCAACCTTTGACATGTCGCTTATTTGCGTCTTTGTGTGAGGAAATGGGAGCGAAACATAAAGTCTTATTGCTTAACATGGAGGTCTGGTGGCTGTCGTGGGGCAAAGTGCTCGCCCGTGTAGCACTTTGCCCCCCAAGTATTTCTGACAAACGAGAGGTCCGATTATCCAAAGTTTCTTGCAAGTGATGAGTGATGTGCAAAGCTGGCATACCTGGCTGATATATTTCATCATCTGAATGAACTGAATACACGGATGCAAGGCCAAAATGAAAACCTGCTTACAAGCACTGATAACATGAACGGATTCCGTTTAAAGGTGCAGCTCTGGCAACAACATGTGCAGCTTGGCAAACTTGAGATGTTTTCACTCACCGAGAAACTGCATGATGGCAACACTGCTGCAATGTGCGAGATGATTGGCACACATTTGAAAACGTGTTGGAGTGTCATCTTGTGTCATTTTGGTTGGTGGTGTGCCCCAGGATTTTATAAATGTAAAAAATGTGCCGCGGTTCAAAAAAGGTTGAAACCCACTTCTCTAAACCATGTGATCAAAGCTTGTTGAATTTAATGTTCTTGCTGGGCATTATATACCTGCACCCTATTGATAAAGGCTGACATTCAGAGGGTACAGTGGATCTGCTGTAATATTATGAGTAGAATTCCATCCATCCATCCATTTTCCACCGCTTTATCCGGAGTCAGGTCGCGGGGGCAGGAGACCCAGCAGGTTGACCCAGACTTCCCTCTCGCCCGCAACATTTTCTAGCTCATTCTGGGGGATCCCGAGGCGTTCCCAGGCCAGCCGTGAGATGTAATCTCTCCAGCGTGTCCTGGGTCTTCCCCGGGGTCTCCTCCCAGTTGGACGTGCCTGGAAAACCTCTAGTGGGAGGCGTCCAGGAGGCATCCGAATTAGATGCCCGAACCACCTCAGCTGACTACTCTCGATGCGAAGGAGTAGCGGCTCGACTCCGAGCTCCCTCTTGATGTCCGAGCTCCTGACCCTATCTCTGAGCCCGGCCGCTCCTAATTCCAAACAGACAACTAAAAAATAAAAGGAATGCGTCACTGGATCAACTTCTCATGCACTTATTTCAATACCTCCTCCAACAGAACTGTTTGCTTAACCGTTAGCTCCATCCACGGAGTCTTTGTGCTTTCTCGGCTATCTACATGGAACGTGGTTGTATCTGGACCGTGGTCCTGCCTGACACCTACTGCTTATTGTGGGAGGAAAAATGTGTTAATAAGTTCTCCCTCCTTTCATGGTTAAGGAATTTACCTGATATATTCAAACAACAATCATATGTATTAAACTAAACTGCAAATATCATAGGAAAAAATAAGCTAAATAAGCAATGAATAATCAATATGACTTTACAATAAAATCTAAATACAAATGTCAAAATGCATAGCTCCAACAAAATTCTTATTTGAGATTCAAATAGTATGTCTGTCTGAATTTTTATTACGATATATACTATTTATATTTATGTTGAACATTTTTCATTTTTTAGGTTTTCTTTAAACAGGTGATGCTACACTTTGAACAGCAGTGTATACATATGGACACTTTAGTAAAACTTACCTCAAACAGCGAACTGTGGAGTGACTTCAGATCCACCTGCAGCAGATTACCAAGCACAGGCAGCGCTCTGGGTCCTGGGGGCTCCTTTCTCTGATGGTCAACGTTGGGGAAGAAAACATACAAGACCAGTAGAATCCCAACAGTTCCCAGTAGAGTGGTCGTACTGGGGGACAGCAGGAAAAGGTTTTCCATGACCGACAGTCTGAAATACTTTTCTCTCAGTCAGAGGAAATATATGTTTCTTCTATATTGTGTGATTATTGAAGTGACGCCCAATTTGACCTGGCTCTGTCTGACCTGCTTACATTGTTAAACTTAACATGTAGCTGAGCGAAATTTCAGACAGGAAGACATTGGGTACAGCTGGTTCGTTCATAAGTCTTTCAGAGATTACTCCATTGGCTGATTGGGGCGGGCCCAATGAATGAACCAACCGTTTAGAGGCAGCCCAGTTGTGTAAGCCTATCACAGCGTTGTTGGTAACGCTTTAAAGTTGTGTTCTCTGTTGCTGTCAGTTGTCGTTTCCGCTTGCGTCATTGCGACCCTCCGCCACCCCAGGCTCCTCCAATTGGCGTTGCGGCAACGCTTCTTCGACACCACCACCAGTGTCTGGACTCCATGGGGGGATTCTGCATGCGCAGATACCAGCATCTCTACCCCTGAGTTATCCTACTTCAGGATGGAGTCCAATCGCCAAAGACTTTGCACTATTGCAATATACTATTGTAATAAATGATTGTTCAACTCTAAATACCCGTCTCTCCTGATTGAGTTAGGCCTACATCGTCCTTTGGTTAATGTACAACGTTTGCAAACTAAGAGTACAATGGTTTGCGAACAGATTTGAATTGGCATTTAAATATATTTACCGAAAAATGCGGGCTATAAAGAGAAAAAAGTATAAAAGACTAGAATAAAGACATACGAAGTAGTATACAATCATAAACAAGCTGCTGATTTACAATTTTGCTTTGTTTTCTCTATCGTGAAGTGGAGCAGTGTTTCTTCAAAGTCTGCAGGCAGGTGGTAGACTTCGGTTAAGCCAGTCTCAAATTAGAAAAACACAGTCGCCCACACGTTTTTTTCAGTAAATGTTCTTATGACCCAGAGCGTCATGGGAATGATGATCGTTGTTTATCACCTTGTCTGAAGGGGTTAGAACGTGTGAGGAATATTATTTTATTAAATGTCCAAACTAATGTTGTGTTGACTTGTCATATCAAATTGGACAAATCGTTGCTTAAACTAGAACGGGCACTCGGTAGAGGGCATACCTTCGCATATCACAAGATTGGGCATTGAATTATGATACAAATTGATAAGGTAAGAATAAGATTTTGACCTTTTCATGACCTTGACCTTTTAACCGATCATCCCAAAATCTAATCAAAATCTAATCAAAATCTAATCAAATGGTGCAGAGGACATATTGTTCTTAACAACTTTACTATTACTACGTGTCTTCGGCACAATCTATGTTCTTCATTAGCATGTTGGGCAGAACAATCAAAGTACCGTAGTTATAAAAGCTTCAGGTTTTATCAAATCACGTGGATGTCATGTGGCGGCTCATTATTAAAAGGTGATTCAGGCAAAAAGAAAATTGGGGAAGTTTATATAAAACAAGTAGCCCTTCGGATTATTTTGTACCCTTGAAGTAGCCCATGGTCTCAAAAAGGTTGGTGACCCCTGGTTTATTTGTATGACACAGTACATTGCAACAAGAAGTCAAGTGTGTCACATAAAAACATCAACTCTCCGTTCACCTGTTCACTCACCTGCCTCTGATCAATAATTAAGTCCCTATTTAGACTCCTGCCTTCCAGACACACCGTGCCTTTAAACGCATATGAGGAGGTTAATACGGAGACAGTTCACACACACGCCTCCTAAGAGAAACCTTTAGAATTAGTCAATTGAACTATTAGATCAGAGTACATTTTTAAAATACCACTTACCAACAGTATTAATATCACTCATTGAAATTGAGAGTCAACAGTTTAATAGCACGTTAGGCTCAGATGGTTTACATTTAAATTACTTGTTTGCCCTTTCCTAAGAGGCTAACAGCTGTAGAACTCAGACAGTCGCATATTAACACAGATAGTCGCGGTATATGATCCGCTGCCTGTGAAGGTGAGTTAAACAATATTAATGTGATGGGCACATTCAGTTAGATGGTAATGCCGTCTAGATACATTTGAGATTATAAATCAAATAAATAAGACTCTTCGTTCTTTATGTAAACACTGTCAACTGAATTTCCCCAGAGACAAGTGTGTGGTATATCTTTGCACCTTGAAAATGGGGGAACTTGGCCATGAACAGTAAAGCCCACTGAATTGTATTTCCTGTTGTATTAGTTTCAGCTACAAACAGATTCATCACACTGTAGATTAGGTTTTCATCCTGATAGTGTGAATCGTGTATTTCAGACTCCTATGACAAACAGAAAAGAGGGATGAACCAATATGAGTAATTAATCATTAGGGCTGTCAATCGCTTAAAAAAATTAACTAATTAATCGCACATTTTGAAATTCTTTAATCGCGATAAATTTTTCATAACTCTATTAATTGCAAACAAATTCAATAATTAGCTATTATCCAAACTATTTTCCCATTTTATTGTGCAAGGTGCCATTCATTCAAACTTTCTCTGCACTTTTAAACATGTCAGTTTAGTTATCCAACGACTCATTTGAAATTTAGCACCCTTTAAATAATTTGAGTAATCAATCAAAAACGACATAACAATATAGATTCATAATTAGCACTTGAGATGAGAGGAAACATATGTATTTGTGTAAACTGTGACTTTAATCATCTAAAGATAACATTTGATAGATAAGCTGGTTTTCAGTGGAATTGCAATCTCCAAAGATTTTCACTGTGCAACACGTGTTTGATAAAAGCTAACGAATTTTTTTAATTCTATAATCCCTCATGAATAACAGCACACAGCTTGTGAGGAGTCGGTTGGAGGGTGAAGCCCACAGCTGGACTCAGACCCAGATCCTCCTCTTTAACTCCAGGTGGAGTGAAACGAAAGCGCTGGAGGAAGGAGGTGAAGAAGAGGAACAGCTCCATCCTAGCCAGACTCTCTCCCAGACATGCCCTGCTTCCTGTGAGAAAACAAGCTTCAGATAATCTGAAAAACTTTAATTGGTATTGAAAAGAAGTGTTAGCTAACCTGCAGAAAAGGGCATGAAGGCATCTCTCTTGACAAACTTCCCATCCTTGTCCAAGAAATGAGCAGGATGAAAGGTGTTTGGTTTCTCCCACTCACTTTCATCCCACAGGACGGATGTCAAAAGAGGAATCACGGGAGTCCCCTTGAGAAAGACAGTTGATTAATACTTACGATGTTTTAAAGGCCATTATTAACTTCTATCTTTAAACGACTTTCTAGCATCAAGCATGCAATTGCATCGTGTTTAATTATTCTGCGTGAACTGAAAGATTGTTTTTCACCTTTTTTATAAAAAAACCCTGAAAAGTCACATCTGTTGTTGTGATGTGAGGAAAAGAGATGGGAAGGATATTAGCGAATCTCTGAGTCTCATGGATGACAGCATCGCTGAAGGGCAGCCTCATCCTGTCCTCTGCCCTGACCTGACGGCTGCCCACCACCCTGCTCAGCGCCGCCTGGACCTGGTCTGGAAGGAGAAAAAGAAAGAAAGCACAGTGGCAAAAAAAAATAAAGCGGCATTGAAGCATGTTTTTCTCGCAACTTCTATAGAAAGACTAAGATGATTGCTTTTTACCAAACTCTCCCAGAAACAAGTCATTTGAGTGAATACAGTACACAAGACGTTGCAATTGCTATATCACAGAATTGTGCACAAGCTAGATCAAATAAATCTCAATACAGTTTTTTTCAATCTTTAACAAGCACTTGCCCATATTCAGATACTTTTTCTAAACTTCTTAATACAGACTCACACCTACAAAGCACAGTTGGCCAAATGGATTATGTTCTTAGCTAAAGCACATTTAGTTAAATATATACTAACTCTTCATTTTAAAATAGAACACACAGAATCCTGCATGGACAGGCTCTGCGGCCGACCGGCAGAGCAGTTTCTCAAGCAGCTGAAAGAGGCAGCCGGTGGATCTGGATCAAACGGAAGGACCCTTGTTGGGCTATAACTTTATGACCCCCCCACTCCCACCTGAGAACCCAATTCAGATCTCTCCAACCTGATGAGCGCATATGAGGTATGCGGTCAGCTGTAGGGCTGGCTCAGGGAATAGGACGCCCCTGCCTTGCATAGTACCATGGGGAATCTTAATTGGGCATGGGACACAAGCTAAGGCTTGATCACCCTTTAGCTGGCCACCTTTGTTGAGGGTGTTTAGTGATTAAAGGCCCAAAACACCCACTGATTCGAATGCACACTACTGAGTATGGGTCCCAAAATGTACATCTTAAACCCAGTTTAATAAATAAACCTCCAAAGCCACTCTGTCAACATCTCATGTGAGTGCATACCATCTATTGGCACAATGGACAGTTTTAACATCTCGTCCCGTGTTTTATGATTCTAAGAACCTCGGTTGGCGACTGCAACAGGTCAACACGTATCACTTGCCTTGTATTTGAGGATATCTGGCCATGAACAACAGGCTCCATCTCAGCGTGGTTCCTGTCGTATCAGTACCGGCAGCAATGAGGTTCCCAACAGTTGGCACAAGGACATCTATGGTGTAGTATGACTCTGTCATCCCTGAATCCTGAAACATCAATGAATAACAACAATTGTAATAAGTATATGGGCTGCATGTTGTGGCTTGCACTGTCCCCTCACAGCAAGAGGTGCTCTGGTTAATTAGAGACTCTAAATGTGCCCGTATTTGTGAATGTGAGTGTGACTGGTTGTCTGTCTCTTCAGGACTGTCTCAGAAAATTAGAATATTGTGATAAAGTTCTTTATTTTCTGTAATGCAATTAAAAAAACAAAAAAGTCATGCATTCTGGATTCATTACAAATCAACTGAAATATTGCAAGCCTTTTATTCTTTTAATATGCTGATTATTGCTTACAGCTTAAGAAAACTCAAATATCCTATCTCTAAATATTAGAATATCATGAAAAGGTATACTAGTAGGGTATTCAACTAATCACTTGAATCGTGTAATTAACTCGAAACACCTACAAGGGTTTCCTGAGCCTTGAAAAACACTCAGCTTGGTTCAGTAAACTAAATCACAAGTATGGGGAAGACTGCTGATCTGACTGCTGTCCAGAGGACATCCTCCATTGACCTGCCAATTCCCCTGACCTGAACCCCATAGAGAATTTGTGGGGTATTGTGAAGAGGAAGCTGAAGGACACCAGACCCAACAATGCAAATGAGCTAAAGGCCGCTATTGAAGCATCCTGGGCATCCATGACACCTCAGCAATGCCATAGACTGATTGCCTCCATGCCACGCCGCATTGATGCAGTAATCCGTGCAAAAGGATTCCCAACCAAGTACTGAGTGCATTAATGGACATTTTCAAATGTTTGATTTTGTTTTGCTGTTATAAATCTTTTTTTTTTACTTGGTCTGAGGAAATATTCTAATATTTAGAGATAGGATATTTGAGTTTTCTTAAGCTGTAAGCCATAATCAGCAGTATTAAAAGAATAAAAGGTTTGCAATATTTCAGTTGATTTGTAATGAATCCAGAATGCATGACATTTTTTTTTATTGCATTACAGAAAATAAAGAACTTTATCACAATATTCTAATTTTCTAAGACAGTTCTGTATACATGTGGCCAGTCATAAACTGGCGACCTGTCCAGAGTGAACTCTGCCTTCACCCAATGCCATCTGGCTGCAGTGCCCCCTAGTGGAATTAATAATTATAGCTTTAAACCTTGTATTCACACTTGATCGTCTTACCTCTAGCTTCTGTTTGTGGGCCAGAAACGAGTCCACAAATCCTCTGCACATCTGAGCATTCAAAGTTTCTTGCGATTGTTTGATCAGATGCCTTATTTGTTTTTGGTTTTCAGCAATATTCTTGACGAGGCGCATCCTGTTGCTCGCCCAGTGAAATATCCGGGGGTAAAGGTTGTACAACTGTTGTGATTGAATAGAGAACATGAGAAAATGTGTAACACCGAAGCACAATAAAAAGGTAAATATGCATACCCATGTTCTCATGAGTCTGTAATTAATGCTATACCCCCACAAAATGTGCATCTTATAGTTTATTTAATAAAAAAGAAAGTGGTACCTGTACTGAAGGAGTGCCTGTAAGTCGACCATTGTCAGTGGCTCGGTTTACCATTTCTGTAAACTCTTCATCACTGTAATCAAATCTGCTGCCATAGATAATTGAAGAGATGATGTTGGAAACGGCATAGTTTATTGACTTGGTAACATTGAAGGGTTTACCTAAAACAAACAAACACAATGAGGAAAACAACAGACAATATAAAATCCTTGCAAAGTCATAATACAATACAGTAGAGAAGTTACCTTCATGGCTTTCGAACACTTTGATCAGATACTGAAACTCCTCAATGATTTTCTCCTCTGAAGCTTTTTTGCCCATCCCATAGTCTCTCAGGTTGCTCAGAGCAAAACGCCTCATTTCTTTCCATAACTCACCATTGGCAAATAAGAGTGCTTGACCTAAAGTGAAATCAAGAACACAAGTTATGTCAAATGTTATTTAAATAGTTTGAAGTTGAATGATAACCGAACAAAACTTTTATTTCTTCACTATGCACAATTAGCATAAGAGAATATCAAAAGAACGTCCACAACCATACATGACAGCTCGCAATAACATAAAACATGTCATAAAAACATCATCAATGGCATCATTTTAAAAGACAATAAAAGGCATCATATGCAGGTCTTTAAAAGTGCACAGTGCTAGACTATGTGATTAAAGCTTGTTGAATTGAATGTTCTTGTTGGGCATTATATACCTGCGCCCTATTGATAAAGGCTGACGTTCAGAGGGTACAGTGGATCTGCTGTAATGTTATGATTAGAATTCATGGTGTAGTAATAATGCACATTGGTTCCTGTTATTTTGCCACCCAGTTTAACAATCCTGTCCAGTCTGTTCTTATTTTATGAGGACAACACTTACTAGCGTCATGGCCGTAGCAATGGGAAATACAAGTCAATTGGTTTACTCCTTTTGTCCATGAAATGTTGTACATTCATCGTCCCCAGAGGATGAATCCCCAAAATCCTTGACTTCTGTGATGATGAAGTCCTGCACAAGGCAGTTCTTCTGCCTGAATAGCACCAAGAGAGACTACCTGGCCTGAAGACCATCAGAGGTCAACTCATACAAAACCAAACCAATCTTTTAGCTCAAACTCCAATGGTGCATCCCGCAGCAGCTATTGTTCCTGTGTAAATTGTGAGCTGCGTGATGTAATTGTGCCTGAATCAAACACATATCTACTCGAGATAAACTTCTACTGGGAGTGGTTTTCACTCAAATTCACTGCTTTAGACGTTGTGACCCACCTAGTAAATAGCCAACTGGAGTGATGTGTCTGTCTCCAAACTCCACGACATTGTTGACTAGTGCCTGCTTCACGGTCTTGTATCCTGCCAGGATTACAAATTTCTGAGGTCCGAAATACACTTTGAACACCGATCCATATTTCTTGGACAGCTAGGAGAGAAAGAAAAGCAGTGATCATTGCAACTTTAAAAAAAAAAAGATATTTTTTGGTTATTAAGTTTTGCAACCTTAGCAGTATTGACATCATCGCATCACTCCTAATTTCAAACACAGACAACCAAAGAATAAAAGGAACGCATCACTGGATCAACTTCTCATGCACTTATTTCAATACCTCCTCCAACAGAACTGTTTCGTTAACCGTTAGCTCCATCCACGGAGTCTTTGTGCTTTCTCGGCTATCTACATGGAACGTGGTTGTATCTGGACCGTGGTCCTGTCTGACACCTACTGCTTATTGTCGGAGGAAAAATGTGTTAATAAGTTCTCTCTCCTTTTATGGTTGGTTCTCTCTCCATTTATGATTACGGAATTTACCTAATCCTGTGGGGTCATGGGAAAAGGTCTCGAACCGTTGACTTAAGGTTACGGTCCTTGACAGGCCAAACCCAATCGGTCACTGACTGTAAAGTTTTTTCTGACGGTCTTCAGAGAAGGCTCAGGATTTCTGCTCCATTCAGCTGAATGTTTTCATGACTTGTTTGTATTTAGCACTTGGTTGGTTACTTGTAAACTTGTTACTTTAATAAAGTGTTATGGGTCAACCATGCTTAAACTACTTTTGATTTCTCACAAGGTAAAGGAACACTAATTTCCACCACACGTATTATTAGGGTCCTCGTGACGACTTCGTCGTAGAGGTACCTATTGTTATTCAAGGAATTATTCTTCTTCTCCGAAAAAGGTAACGTTGAGTGGCCGCACACCTCATACCGCAACCAAGTGAAATTTCACATGCATATCCAGACTCGTGAAAATCTTTAGATTTGAGTTTTCGTATTTGTTTATAAAGAAATGTCTCTCGAGCGCCCCCTAGATTGAAAGTGCCCAACTGTTTCCCCCCTATGACCGATTGACTTAATGGTTGGCATACTGTACATGTTCGCCTGGACCTGATCTACATAATTGATATTATACCCCCTAACTGCCTACTTAGATTTTACGCAATTTAGAATTTTGTAAAATAATATTTTTGTAACTTTTCTCCAAAACACTTTCCTGAGGTCCATTATTGGCTCAATATCAAAAAATAATGTTGAAGTGTTGTTAATATCTTATCGTGTTCATAAGTTTATTGACCAATGAACCTTTAAGGGGTGTGGTCGAACATTTGAAGTCACACAAATTCCAAATCATTTGGCCTATCCTCACCAAATTGCTCACCTATGTCCATATAGCATCCCCCTGATTTGTTCATAATATTTGAATTTAGGGGGCGCTACAATCAATCCTTCAAAACATGGCTTTTTTTTGCAGTTGAATGGCCAAAGCAAATCAGCCTAAAACACATCAGATTCACAGGTAATTTACATGACAAGGTCTAGACTGGAGGATTAACAAGGTAACCTGAACTGTATAACCGTTAAGCCCTTCATTCTTTACAAACTACATCTATTGCACTTCTGTCCATCTGGGGAGGTTGGAGCCTCCTCTGTTGGGGAGGAGCTCACCTGCACCAAGATTTTTATAGTGAAATGATCAAAACATGATATCATCTTTTGAGTTAATAGCATTACATTATCGGTGGTAGAGATCAGTTAAAAATGTGTTATTCATCGGTCTTCATATTTGTTGATGGGTATAAACTTGAAAACATCAGTAAAATAAATTGATTATAGTCACCTGCATGTCTTCAAGGTTTTATTCTATATAAATGTGTTTTTTTTCTCATTTTGAAACAAAGACATAGGAGGAGCCGACCATTTTCCCCCAAACAAATATATATAAATGCTATAAATGTGTAGAATTGTTATTTCTTAAAATAATAGTATACGGTACCTGATTAAGTATCAGACCAATATCAGATATTTACTTAGATACTTTTAGGTTGATGAAAGTTGTAGTGGCCATTTGTCTTTAGAAATCAAATAAAAAACTATAAATCAAATCGCCACTGACGCTGATGTTATTATTCTGATAATATATTTCCTAAACAAACAAAAAGAACACACACAATGCTGACACTGCCTCTCATGCTAGTGAAAAAACCATAGGCCACCCTGGTGCATGCTGGTCCTGTGCCTACCCACATCTACATACAACCACAGGTGTTCAGTGTTACCCGGTCAGTGAACCTAAAACTAAATATATTTAAACTACAATCCTAATGTATTAAAGTAAACTGCAACATCCTATCATAAGAAAAAACTCTAACATAAAAATAAGCTAAATAAGCAATGAATAATCAATATTACTTTACAATAAAATCTAAATACAAATGTCAAAATGCATAGCTCCAACAAAAGTCTTATTTGAGATTCAAATAGTACGTCTGTCTGAGTTTTTATTAAGTTCTTATACTATTTTCCTTTATGTTGAACTTTTTTTGGGGGGGTTGTTTTTTTTTAAACAGGTGATGCTACACTTTGAACAGCAGTGTATACATATGGACACTTTAGTATCACTTACCTGAAACAGTGAAATGTGGAGTGACTTCAGATCCACCTGCAGCAGATTACCAAGCACAGGCAGCGCTCTGGGTCCTGGGGGCTCCTTTCTCTGATGGTCAACGTTGGGGAAGAAAACATACAAGACCAGTAGAATCCCAACAGTTCCCAGTAGAGTGGTCATACTGGGGGACAGCAGGAAAAGGTTTTCCATGACCGACAGTCAGAGACTTTTCTCAGTTAGAGAAAATATATGTTTCTTCTATATTGTGTGAGTATTGAAGTGAGGCCCAATTTGACCTGGTATATACCGTCTGACCTACATACGTTGTTAAACTTAACTTATATCTTTCTTTGGTTAATGTACAACTTTTGCAAACTAAGAGAGCAAAGGTTTGCGAACAGATTCAAATTGGCATTTCAATATATTCACACGTAAAACACGCCTTTAAAGAGAAAAAATGAAGACATACAAAGTAGTATACAATCATAAACAAGCTGCTGATTTACAAGCTCGCTTTGTTTTCTCTTTCGTGAAGTGGAGCAGTGTTTCTTGAAAGTCCGCAGGCGGGGGTTAGACTTCGGTTAAGCCGTGATGTTCCCGGGTCAATTTGACCCGGTTAATGAATCATCCAAAAGTGGTCAGAAACCAATACATTCTAAAAACTATAGTTTTTACATCATCACCAACAACATTACCAACAATTAAATCAGTTTTTAGTGGAATTGAGTTATTTACCCCTCCATAGATCAGAGTTCAATCAGGAACATTCACTCGTTTTAATGAAAAGTACATGTTCAAACAATTATTTAGGTACATTGAAAAAATCTAAATCTAAATTGCATTTAATTGCACTAAATTTGATTTGCATTTTGTACTTTTCTTTTCATGGGGTGATGTAGATAAATAGAAATGAGACACCTGTGCTGTTCAGGGTCATAATGACCCGCCCACTAAAAATCAAACCAAATGTGTCATAAAGGATTTGTATTGAAAGTAAACATTAGTTATGTTTATTTTTAGTGTTAAGATGCGTCAATTATATGATAAAAAATATCAAATGCTAGCACACAGCCATCCTCTTGGTGCAGTCATATGTATATGCAGAGTGTCATTCAATTCAATTAAATTCAGTTTATTTATATGTAGCCCAATTTCACGAATTACAAATTAGTCTCAGAGTGCTTTACAATGTACACATAGACATCCCTGACCCAAAACCTCACATCGGATCAGGAAAAACTCCCAAATAACCCTTCAGGGGGAAAAAAGGGAAGAAACCTTCAGGAGAGCAACAGAGGAGGATCCCTCTCCAGGATGGACAGATGCAATAGATGTAATGTGTACAGAAGGACAGATTTAGACTTTATGAATAGTTCGTAGCAGGCATATTCCACGATGGAGACCTCCACGATCCATCAGGCAGATGGAGGCAGAGAGGAGGAGTGGGCGGAGTCTCAACAATGGGCGGATTCCCATCAGGGCAGCGGCGCAGTTGGTAGCAGGAACTCACGACCCAGACCTCGATGATCCATCAGCAGATGAGATCTATGCCGTCTCTTAGGGTCCGATGACCCCATGAGACGTGAAGTCAAAAGGACTCCGGGGAGAAAGCAGAGTTAGTCATGTGTGATGGAGAAATGACAATTCATCCATAAGGAGGAAAAAAAGAGGAGAGAGGTGCTCAGTGCGTCCTAAAACCTCCCCCGGCAGCTATAAGCCTATACCAGCATAACCATATGCATATCCAGGTCATGTTGTAGGACATCTCAGCAACCATTTTGTATGTTTGGCCCCTCCCCTGATACGTGTGGGTGGAGTTTTCCCGCAGGGAAAAATAAATGTTCCCATCAAAATAGTATCTGTATTTCTCGCACAGGTGGGGTCGTTAGAAAGAGAATAATGTGTGTGGGTCTGAGATTGGGATGAAACAGGGTGTGTCTCTCCCAGTCAGACAGACAGTATATTAGAAGTACTAAGTGTGCTTCTCATGTCGGGTGATGGACACATCAGGATAGAGATGGTTCCCATAACAACCACCTGGTTCTTTTGTTTGAAGCTTGAAATGTGTACAACTTTATATATAGGGTTGTGAACAGGGGTGTCTGTGTTGATATGTGTGTTTGTTGGTGTCTGTGCACGTGCGTGTGTGTGTGTGCGTGTGCGTGTGTTGGTGTGAGTGTGTGTGTGTTGAAACTTGTTGGGAGGGAGTAAGAAAGACTGTCCTACATTTACAAAGAAAGAAATAGTCTAAACTTGATGACTTTTAGCCATCACTTTAACAGCCGGGTCAAATTGACCTGGGAACATCATCTCTGTTTTATAAAACTGAATTTGCAAATACATGATATTTTTTTGTCTTTTTTTACGTTGATTACACTAAATAAGGTAAGCAGAATACGTTTTATACAGAAAAAGTAGTTAAAAGTATTTTTCCAAGATTTTCAAACTTTGAAACGGGTCAATTTGACCTGCAACATAACAGGAGGGTTAAATAAGGGTCTATCACCGCAACACTATGAATAGAGGTGCATTACATTTCAATTGGCGGCTCACTCGACAGAGTACCGCGGATGCCGGCTCATGTGACCGCAGTGATGAGCTATGGCGGAAATGAAGTGTATTTGTATGACACAGCACATTGTAACAAGAAGTCAAGTGCGTCACATAAAACCATCAACTCTCCGTTCACCTGTTCACTCACCTGCCTCTGATCACTAATTAAGTCCTTAATTAGACTCCTGCCTTCCAGACACACCGTGCCTTTAAACGCATATGAGGAGGTTAATACGGAGACAGTTCACACACACGCCTCCTAAGAGAAACCTTTAGAGTTAGTCAATTGAACTATTAGATCAGAGTACATTTTTTAAATACCAGTTACCAACAGTATTAAAATCACTCATTGAAATTGAGAGTCAACAGTTTAATACCACGTTAGGCTCAGATGGTTTACATTTAAATGACTTGTTTGCCCTTTCCTAAGAGGCTAACAGCTGTAGAACTCAGACAGTCGCATATTAACACAGATAGTCGCGGTATATGATCCTCTGCCTGTGAAGGTGAGTTAAACAATATTAATGTGATGGGCACATTCGGTTAGATGGTAATGCTTCAGCTCTCTCTCTCATTGGCGGCTGATGGCACACAGCTCGTGAGTTGTCGGTTGGAGGGTGAATCCCACAGCTGGACTCAGACCCAGGTCCTCCTCTTTAACTCCAGGTGGAGGAGTGAAACGAAAGCGCTGGAGGAAGGAGGTGAAGAAGAGGAACAGCTCCATCCTAGCCAGACTCTCTCCCAGACATGCCCTGCGTCCTATGAGAAAACAAGCTTCAGATAATCTGAAAAACTTGAATTGGTATTGAAAAGAAGTGTTAGCTGAGCACGCTAACCTGCAGAAAAGGGCATGAAGGCATCTCTCTTGACAAACTTCCCATCCGTGTCCAAGAAATGAGCAGGATGAAAGGTGTTTGGTTTCTCCCACTCACTTTCATCCCACAGGACCGATGTCAAAAGAGGAATCACAGGGGTCCCCTTTAGAAAGACAGTTGATTAATACTTACAATGTTTTAAAGGGCATTATTAACTCCTATCTTTAAACGGCTTTCTAGCATCAAGCATGCAGTTGCATCGTGTTTAATTATTCTGCGTGAAAGACTGTTTTTCACCTTTTTTATAAAAAAAGCCTGAAAAGTCACATCTGTTGAAGTGATGTGAGGAATAGAGATGGGAAGGATATTAGCGAATCTCTGAGTCTCATGGATGACGGCATCGGTGAAAGGCAGCCTCATCCTGTCCTCTGCCCTGACCTGACGGCTGCCCACCACCCTGCTCAGCTCCGCCTGGACCTGGTCTGGAAGGAGAAAAAGAAAGAAAGCGGCAGTGAAGCATGTTTTTCTCGCAAATTCTATAGAAAGACTAAGCTGATTGCTTTTTACCAAACTCTCCCAAAAACAAGACATTTGAGTGAACACGGTACACAAGACGTTGCAATTTCTATATCACAGAATTGTGCACAAGCTAGATCAAATAAATCTCAATGCCATTAGTGTCGTTTTCAGACGAGCTGATATATTTGATATAAGAACACTTATAGTAGTCAAAACTGAATAAACTAAGTATTATTTTGTGCATACATTTATATAGTACATCAAATAGAGGCATCACTGCCTCATGTTGGCCAGACATTTCATTGCAAGATAACAGGATTTAGAACAAAAAGGAACAAACACAACCATTGGATTTATAATAATATTTACCATTTATTTTATATAGTGCTTTTCTAGATACTCAAAGTCACTTTACAGAGTCCAGAGTCATCCACACACACAGTCATCCCGGTGGTGGTGAGCTACATCAGTAACCACAGCTTCCCTGGGGCAGACTGACAGAGGCGTGGCAGTCAATCAGCGCCTACGGCCCCTCCGACCACCACCAACATTCATTCACATTCATACAAACCGGGGTGAGGCTGTGTGCATGTCTTTATGATGGTGGGGGAAACCGGTCTACCCGGAGGAAACCCACGCAGGCACGAGGAGAACATGCTAACCCCACACAGAAAGGACCTGGGACGACAGGGAGGACCGGGATCCGAACCCAGGACCTTCTTGTTGTGAGGCGACAGCGCTAAACACTGAGCCACCGTGCTGCGATGCAATGCATTTACTCGTCACAGGCTCCCTATGGCCCCGAAAAAGTGGATTCATTGGATATCCAAACACCACATGTTTAAATTCAACCCATGGACCTGCTTGCTGCATATGTCTGTGTGTTCTCTCCCTCTTTCCTGTTTATCTTTGACTGCACCAAATGGTAAAGGTAAAAAAAAGCCCAGAAAATTATCTTTTAAAAAGAAATACTATTTAAACTTCAACTACTACTTTAAGAAGAGAAGCAGGTCGAGTCAGTCGAATGAAGTTCAGCAGCAGGACCAAAACCACAGTCTGCAGGACATCAACATCCCTGTCCCAGAAGAGGAGGAAGACCCACAGACAGGCAGTCAAAGACCTTTCCAGGGCTGCTGAAAAGGGAAGTCAGTGGCTGTGGATTAAGAGGAAGGACTCCACCTGGGCTGTTGGATGAATGATATGACATCTAGGGAGTGAGCCCGGGACGCCGGATCTCACTGCTGAACCCTCTGGAGATGTCATGGGTCAATCAGCGAAACATCGAAGAAGGAGGGCGCCCACTTGATAACCCATAGAATGCCATCAATCATTCGACCAGCCCACAGAGTCTCGAGTATGCAGAAAGGGATATTTACACCTTGTTCTACATAACAGAATTAAGAACCTCAGTTGGCGACTGCATCTGAATGCAACAGGTCAACACATATCACTTGCCTTGTATTTGAGGATATCTGGCCATGAGCAACAGGCCCCATCTTAGCGTAGTTCCTGTCGTATCAGTACCGGCAGCAAAGAGGTTCCCAATAGTTGGCACAAGGACATCTATGGTGTAGTATGACTCTGTCATCCCTGAATCCTGAAACATCAATGAATAACAACAATTGTAATAATTATATGGGCTGCATGTTGTGGCTTGCACTGTCCCCTCACAGCAAGAGGTGCTCTGGTTAATTGGAGACTCTAAATGTGTCCGTAGTTGTGAATGTGAGTGCGACTGATTGTCTGTCTCTAGACATGTGGCCAGTGATAAACTGGCGACCTGTCCAGAGTGAACTCTGCCTTCACCCAATGCCATCTGGGATCGGCTGCAGTGCCCCCTAGTGGAATGAATAATTATAGCTTTAAACCTTGTATTCACACTTGATCGTCTTACCTCTAGCTTCTGTTTGTGGGCCAGAAACGAGTCGACAAATCCTCTGCACATCTGAGCATTCAAAGTTTCTTGCGACTGTTCGATCAGATGCCTTATTTGTTTTTGGTTTGCAGCAATATTCTTGCCGAGGCGCATCCTGTTGCTCGCCCAGTGAAATATCCGGGGGTAAAGGTTGTACAACTGTTGTAATTGAATCGAGAACATGAGAAAATGTGTAACACCGAAGCACAATAAAAAGGTAAATATGCATGCCCAAGGCCTCATGAGTCTGTAATTATTGCTATACCCCCAAAAAATGTACATCTTTTAGTTTATTTAATGAAAGATAAAGTGGTACCTGTACTGAAGGAGTGCCTGTAAGTTGAAGATTGTCATTGGCTCGGTTTACCATTTGTTTAAACTCTTCATCACTGTAATCAAATCTGCTGCCATAGATAATTGAACAGATGATGTTGGAAACGGCATAGTTGATTGACTTGGTAACATTGAAGGGTTTACCTAAAACAAACAAACACAATGAATGAGGAAAACAACAGACAATATAAAATCCTTCTAAAGTCATAATACAATACAGGAGAAAAGTTACCTTCATGGCTTTCGAACACTTTGATCAGATACTGAATCTCCTCAATGATTTTCTCCTCTGATGCTTTTTTGCCCATCCCATAGTCTCTCAGGTTGCTCAGAGCAAAACGCCTCATTTCTTTCCATAACTCCCCATTGGCAAATACGACTCCTTGACCTAAAGTGAAATAAAGAAAACAAGTTATGTCAAATGTTATTTAAATAGTTTGAAGTTGAATGATAACTGAACAAAGCCTTTATTTCTTCACTATGCACAATTAGCATGAGAGAATATCAAAAGAACGTCCACAACCATACATGACAGCTCACAATAACATAAAACATGTCATAAAAACATCATCAATGGCATCATTTTTAAAAACAATAAAAGGCATCAGATGCAGGTCTTTAAAAGTGCACAGTCTCTAAACCATGTGATTAAAGCTTGTTGAATTGAATGTTCATGCTGGGCATTATATACCTGTGCCCTAATGATAAATGCTCACATTCAGAGGGTACGGTGGATCTGCTGTAATGTTATGAGCAGAATTCATGGTGTAGTAATAATGCACATTGGTTCCTCTTATTTTGCCACCCAGTTTAACAATCCTGTCCAGTCTGTTCTTATTTTATGAGGACAACACTTACTAGCGTCATGGCCGTAGCAATGGGAAATACAAGTCAATTGGTTTACTCCTTTTGTCCATGAAATGTTGTACATTCATCGTCCCCAGAGGATGAATCCCCAAAATCCTTGACTTCTGTGATGATGAAGTCCTGCACAAGGCAGTTCTTCTGCCTGAATAGCACCAAGAGAGACTACCTGGCCTGAAGACCATCAGAGGTCAACTCATACAAAACCAAACCAATCTTTTAGCTCAAACTCCAATGGTGCATCCCGCAGCAGCTATTGTTCCTGTGTAAATTGTGAGCTGCGTGATGTAATTGTGCCTGAATCAAACACATATCTACTCGAGATAAACTTCTACTGGGAGTGGTTTTCACTCAAATTCACTGCTTTAGACGTTGTGACCCACCTAGTAAATAGCCAACTGGAGTGATGTGTCTGTCTCCAAACTCCACGACATTGTTGACTAGTGCCTGCGGATGAATCCCCCAAATCCCTGACTTCTGTGACGATGAAGTCTTGCACAAGGCAGTTCTTCTGCCTGAATAGCACCAAGAGGGACTACCTGGCCTGAAGACCATCAGAGGTCAACTCATACAACCTCAATCGCCCCAACAAGTACCTTCTCCCTGCTGCCACTGCAGTATGAAATCCTGTTAGCATTCCCAACATTTGCATTGTGGAGCATTTTCAAAACCAAACCAATCTTTTAGCTCAAACTCCAATGGTGCATCATGCAGCAGCTATTGTTCCTGTGTAAATTGTTAGCTGTGTGACGTAATTGTGCCTGAATCAAACACATATCTAATCTAGATAAACTTCTACTGGGAGTGGTTTTCACTCAAATCCACTGCTTTAGACGTTGTGACCCACCGATTAAATTGCCAAATGGAGTGATGTGTCTGTCTCCAAACTCCACGGCATTGTTGACCAGTGCCTGCTTCACGGTCTTGTATCCTGCCAGGATTACAAATTCCTGAGGTCCGAAATATACTTTGAACACCGATCCATATTTCTTGGATAACTATGAGAGAAAGAAAAGCAGTGATTATAACAACTTTTAAAAAAAAGAAGACAGGATATTGTTTGGTTATTAAGTTTTGCAACCTTAGCAGTATTGACATCATCGCATCACTCCTAATTCCAAACACAGACAACCAAAGAATAAAAGGAACGCATCACTGGATCAACTTCTCATGCACTTATTTCAATACCTCCTCCAACAGAACTGTTTGCTTAACCGTTAGCTCCATCCACGGAGTCTTTGTGCTTTCTCGGCTATCTACATGGAACGTGGTTGTATCTGGACCGTGGTCCTGCCTGACACCTACTGCTTATTGTGGGAGGAAAAATGTGTTAATAAGTTCTCTCTCTTTTTATGGTTGGTTCTCTCTCCATGTATGATTAAGGAATTTACCTAATCCTGTGGGGTCATGGGAAAAGGTCTCGAACCGTTGACTTTCGGTTACGGTCCTTGACAGGCCAAACCCAATCGGTCACTGACCGTAAAGTTTTTTCTGACGGTCTTCAGAGAAGGCTCAGGGTTTCTGCTCCATTCAGCTGAATGTTTTCATGACTTGTTTGTATTTAGTGCTTGATTAGTTACTTGTAAACTTGTCACTATAATAAAGTGTTATGGGTCAACCATGCTTAAACTACTTTTGATTTCTCACAAGGTAAAGGAACACTAATTTCCACCACACGTATTATTAGGGTCCTTGTGACGACTTCGTCGTAGAGGTACCTATTGTTATCCAAGGTATTCTTCTTCTTCTCCGAAGAAGGTAACGTTGAGTGGCCGCACACCTCATACCGTAACCAAGTGACATTTCACATGCATATCCAGACTCGTGAAAATCTTTGGATATTTGAGTTTTCGTATTTGTTTATAAAGAAATGTCTCTCCAGCGCCCCTTAGAGTGAAAGTGCCCAACTGTTTCCCCCCTATGACCGATTGACTTAATGGTTGGCATACATGTTCGCTTGGACCTGATCTACAAAATTGCTAGTATGACCCCTAAGATCTGCCTACTTAGATTTTCCTCAATTTTGAATTTTGTAAAATAATATTTTTGTAACTTTTCTCCAAAACGCTTGGACAGATTCCTACGAAAATTCCTGAGGTTCATTATTGGCTCAATATCAAAACATAATGTTTAAGTATTGTTGATATCTTTTCGCGTTCATAAGTTTATGGACCACTGAACATTTAAGGGGTGTGGTCTAACATTTGAAGTCACACAACTTCCAACTCATTTGGCCTATCCTCACCAAATTGCTCGCCTATGTCCATATAGCATCCCTTAACCTACCCTGATTTTTTCATAATATTTACAATCAATCCCTCAAAACATGCCTCTTTTTTTGCTGTTGAGTGGCCAAAGAAAATCAACCTAAAATGCATCCGATTCACAGGTAATTTAGACTTAATGTTGAACACATCAGACTTTATGTAGATACATAATGCATGTATATGTTCACATTATCACAGCGCCACCTCTTGGCTCAGCTGGACTTGCTTGAATCTAGCCCAGACTTGTCATGCGAGTCAAAGTGCCACCGACTTGCAAGATAAAATCAGTGTTGTACGACGAACGGTGAAACGCCCAAATGGCCGGCCTGCGTTCTCGGCCGAGGGGGCCAACACCGCCGACGTGCGACAGACATCGCTGCTTGCAGCTTTAATTATTAGTTGAATTGCAATTATTATTGGCAATACCATTACAGCTTTTATTATTGTTATTATTCTCCTAAATCCACTGTTGCGGTTATTTTTCTTCATTATTCCTTTTTTTTAAATTAATTATATGAATAATTTATGTCATATGCGTCAACTGTGTTGAATTTTAGACCAATTGCTCTGACATCAATTTTAATAAAAACTTTGGTAAGACCAGAAATTGTAAGGAAATGATCCCATGGAGTCACTTTGTTTAATTTACTGTTTAAACACTTAGAGAGAAATGCATCTCCTGACAGACTTATTTTTGTGGATTTCTCCTCTGCTTTTAACACAATTCAACGCCCTATTTGAATTGGCCTTTTAGAATAATAATCTTGTGGGTTGGATTCTTAACTTTTTAACCAATAGGACACAAAGAGTGAGGGTAAATGGAATTATGTCGGAACAAGTTTGCTCCTCCAATGCCCACGAGGAGGTGTGCTTTCACCCCTATTATTTATCCTGTACACAAATATGTTTCAGACCAGGTATGAAAATAGGACCATTTCAAAGTATGCATATGATGCTGTTATTTTTAGTCGCGGTCAGTCACGGTCCGGTCATCCAAGACTTAGTGAAGTGTTGTGAAGAGTCCAATCTCTAATTAAACATATCCAAAATTAAAGACATGATCATTGATTTTTAGAAAATCCATTATGGGTCAGACAGTGGAATGCGTTCAATCTTACAAATATATTGGGGCAATTATTGACCCAAAACTCAATTGTGATGCAAACTGTGAAGCTGTTTGCAAAAATGGGCACCGGTGTTTGTTTTGTTTGTGTAAACTGTCACATTTCCACATTGAAAAAACCATGATGACCTTATTTTATCGTCCTTTTATTGAATCAATCTTTTTTTTTGGTGTCACAGTTTGGAGGCCTGTCATTTAAGAATGGAAACTTTCTGCCATAGATTGTGAAATGGTCTAGCAGGCTGTGTGGTGAGTCCCAGCTGATCCCAGAGTCCCTGAACACCACACAGTTACAACAGATAACTGGCTCCATTTTACGACTCCCACCCTTTGCACAGGAAATTTGAGCTTCTTCCTTTCTAGGTGGAGGTATTTAGAACCACGAGGTAAAACAACGCAACTTCGTTTGTAGAGAAGTAGAATAATATCAGTGCACTGAACACACTGGTCACGCCTGTTTGAGTCCCTCCCCTGTGGTAGGAGGCTGAAGTCCATCAGGACGAAGACCTCCCGCCACAAAAAAAGTTTTTTCCCGTCGGCAGTCTGGCTCATCAATGGAGCCCGGGTCCCCCACTGACTGACTCTGTCACCCCCAGGACTAACTCCTCTTCTTGCTCCTTCGTCTTCTTGCTCCTTCCTCTCTCCTCCTCCACCTACTTTTTCCCTCCTCGGGTTCCTCCCTCCTCCTCCTCCCCCTTCTTCTCCTTCAGGCTCCTCTTCCTCATTCATCTCTCCTCCTCCTCCTCCTCCTCCTCCTCCTCCTCCTCCTCCTCCTCCTCCTCCTCCTCCTCCTCCTCCTCCTCCTCCTTCACACACACTTTAACATGCACTTTAACTTAAACACACATGCCACTAGAAACATACACTTAGACACTTTTAACTTTATTGGTTGTCCAAGCACTTTATATTTATCTTTATCTTTATCTTATCTTATACTTAAGTTTATGTTGATTGTTGTTTGTCATGTCTAATGTTGCACCTTCCGCCAAACAAAATTCCTCGTTTGTGTAAACATTCCTGGCAATAAACGGTTTCTGATTCTGATTCTGATATGTGGCTTTGTGTACTTGTTTCATCATGTCCGTCTGGTTTTGACTGCAATATGAGCCTCACTTTCCATTGCAAAACACAAGTCTACTTTACCTATGGGTACAAATAAGGTAACCTGAACCGTGTAACCGTTAAGTCCTTCATTCTTTACGAATGACATATATTGCACTTCTGTCCATCTGGGGAGGTAGGAGCCTCCTCTGTTGGGGAGGAGCTTGTCTGGGCATTTCTTCTTGAACTCAAGGTCAGCCTTTGTTAGGTGACTGATTTGGTGACACACTTATCTTTTTACACATTTAAAAGCATGATTTTGATACAAAACTGTTATCAAAACATGATATCATCTTGTTAGTTAATAGCATTACATTATCGGTGAGAACAGTTAAAAGTGTGTTATTTATCGGTCTTTGTGTTTGTTGTTTATATATAAACTTGAACACATTAGTAAAAAAATATGTTTCCAGTCACTTGCATGTCTTCAAGGTGACAGTGTTCCAGTTTATACGTTGATTTACTTTTACAATGCATGTTTTATACAATGTTTTATTCTATATTAATGTTTTTCTTAAGGTGTACAGTGTTACCCAATCAGTGAACCTAAAACTAAATATATTCTAACAACAATCATAATGTATTAAACTAAACTGCAAATATCATAGGAAAAAACTCTAACATATCAAAATATAACATAAATAAGCAATCAATAATCAATATGACTTTACAATCAAATCTAAATACAAATCTCAAAATGCATAGCTCCAACAAAAGTTATTTGAGATTCAAATAGTACGTCTGTCTGAGTTTTTATTAAGTTCTTATACCATTTGTATTTATCTTGAACAGTTTTTTTTGGTTTAGGCTTTTTTAAACAGGTGATGCTACACTTTGAACAGCAGTGTATACATATGGACACTTTAGTAAAACTTACCTCAAACAGCGAACTGTGGAGTGACTTCAGATCCACCTGCAGCAGATTACCAAGCACAGGCAGCGCTCTGGGTCCTGGGGGCTCCTTTCTCTGATGGTCAACGTTGGGGAAGAAAACATACAAGACCAGTAGAATCCCAACAGTTCCCAGTAGGGTGGTCGTACTGGGGGACAGCAGGAAAAGGTTTTCCATGACCAACAGTCAGACAGACTTTTCTCAGTCAGAGAAAATATGTTTCTTCTATATTGTGAGTATTGAAGTGAGGCCCAATTTGACCTGGCTCTGTCTGACCTGCTTACATTGTTAAACATAACTTGTATTTTCCTTTGGTTAATGTACAACTTTTGCAAACTAAGAGTGCAAAGGTTTGCGAACAGATTCGAATTGGCATTTAAATATATTCACCCGTAAATGCGGGCTATAAAGAGAAAAAATAAAGACAAAGCAGTATACAATCATAAACAAGCTGCTGATTTACAAGCTCGCTTTGTTTTCTCTTTCGTGAAATGGAGCAGTGTTTCTTCAAAGTCCACAGGCAGGTTGTAGACTTCGGTTAAGCCAACTAATCTTGTGTTGACTTTTCATATCAAATTAGACAAATCATTGCTTAACCCTCCTGTTATGTTTGTTTCTTACATACAGCCGTGATGTTCCCGGGTCAATTTGACCCGGTTAATGTTGAATCATCCAAAAGTGGTCAGAAACCAAAAAATTCTAAAAACTTTAGTTTGTACATCATCACCAACAACATTACTAACAATTAAATCAGTTTTTAGTGGAATTGAGTTATTCACCCCTCCATAGATCAGAGTTCAATCAGGAGCACTCACTCATTTTAATGAAAAATACATGTTCAAACAATTTTTTATGTACATTGAAAACATTTAAATCTAAATGACATTAGTCTACCATAACATGTATTTTCTCCTTAATTATATTTGCATTTTGTAATTATTTTATTTTCATGGGGGGATGTAGATAAATAGAGATGAGACACCTGTGCTGTTCAGGGTCATATTGACCCACCCAAATCAAGCCAAACGAGTCATAAAGGATTTGTATTGAAAGTAAATGTTAGTTATGTTTATTTTTAGTGTTAAGATGTATAAATTATATGATAAAAGATACCAAAGGCCAGCACAAAGTCATCCTCTTGGTGCAGTTGTGTGTATATGCAGTGTAATGTTGTAGGACTTCTCAACAACCATTTTGTATGTTTGGCCCCTCCCCTGATACGTGTGGGTGGAGTTTTCCCGCAGGTAAAAATAAATGTTCCCATCAAAATAGTATCTGTATTTCTCGCACAGGTGGGGTCGTTAGAAAGAGAATAATGTGTGTGGGTCTGAGATTGGGATGAAACAGGGTGTGTCTCTCCCAGTCAGACAGACAGTATATTAGAAGTACTATACTATATATTTATTAGTTGAGACATGAAAGAAACCCTCACATTAGTGTCCCATGTCCAATAAAGGTGTATTTAGGGGGAAAGTTAGAAGATAATAAACATTGTTTGTTCTGTAAAGTGTAATTCTCATGTGTGGTGATGGGCACACAGCAGGATAGAGATGGTTCCCATAACAACCACCTGGTTCTTTTGTTTGAAGTTTGAAATGTGTACAACTTTATATATGGGGTTGTGAACGGTGTGTGTGTGTGTGTGTGCGTGTGCTGATATGTGGGTTTATGCGTGTGTTAGTGTACGTGTATGTGCGTGTGTTTGTGTGCGTGTTGGTGTGAGTGTGTGAGTTGAAACTTGGTGGGAGGGAGTAAGAAAGACTGTCCTACATTTACAAAGAAAGAAATAGTCTAAACGTGACTCTTTTGAGGACGTTTAGCCTTCACTTTCACAGCATGGTCAAATTGACCCGGGAACATCATCTATGTTTTTTTACGTTGATTACACTAAATAAGGTAAGCAGAAGAAGTTTTATACAGAAAAAGTACTTAGAAGTATTTTTCCTAGATTTTCGAACTTTGAAACGGGTCAATTTGACCCGCAACATAACAGGAGGGTTAAATAAGGGTCTATCACCGTAACACCATGAATAGAGGTGCATTACATTTCAATTGGCGGCTCACTCGACAGAGTACCGCGGATGAGTAGGCTCATGTGACCGCAGTGATGAGCTATGGCGGAAATGAAGTGTATTTGTATGACACAGCACATTGTAACAAGAAGTCAAGTGCGTCACATAAAACCATCAACTCTCCGTTCACCTGTTCACTCACCTGCCTCTGATCACTAATTAAGTCCCTAATTAGACTCCTGCCTTCCAGACACACCGTGCCTATAAACGCATGTGAGGAGGTTAATACGGAGACAGTTCACACACACGCCTCCTAAGAGAAACCTTTAGGGTTAGTCTAGGGTTCATCGCTGCTTTCCTTTGGTTAAAACCAGGAAGAAGGCGGGTGAAGGTCTCTGGAAACCCTGGTTTACAACAGGTCTACATAAATCCTCTATTCTAAAAAACGAATTATACAAAAAAATCCTCACAAATCCCTCTTCACTTAATTCTGCGATTTATAAAAAAATATGAAAATAAATTTAATCATTTGCTGAGGATATCTAAGAAAATGCACTTTTCCAAGAAATGCAGAGACTCATCAGACACCAGGTCCACTTGAAAAATTATCAATGAACTTCTTAACAAAAAAAAGTCTAGCGCTCCACTCCCATCTCAATTCAAGGATGGTGAACAAATGTATAATGACCCTGTTGTTATAGTAAATTAATTTAATAATTTCTTTGCAAATGTGGGTTCATCTCTGTCTATTCAATTCAATTCAGTTTATTTGTATAGCCCAGTTTCACAAATTACAAATTTGTCTCAGAGTGCTTTACAATCTGTACACATAGACATCCCTGACCCAAAACCTCACATCGGACCAGGAAAAACTCCCAAATAACCCTTCAGGGGGAAAAAAAGGGAAGAAACCTTCAGGAGAGCAACAGAGGAGGATCCCTCTCCAGGATGGACAGATGCAATAGATGTAATGTGTACAGAAGGACATATTTAGAGTTAAAATACATTCAAGGAATCTGACAGAGTTTATCAATAGTTCATATTTAGGCATATTCCACGATGGAGAGTTTGGAGACCTCCCAAGTGGAGGAGTGGGCGGAGTCCCAGCAGGGCAGTGGCACAGCTGGCGACAAGGGTGTCTAAGGGTATGGGAAAACCTAATAGTAATTTAGATTACATTAAAGGTAATTTCCCTACTCTTTCACAGTTTGAAGATACTAATGAGTCAGAGGAGTTGGAATTAATTTTCAATTTAAGAATATCAGCAGCTGGTCATGATGATATTGGTTCTTCATTGATTAAATCAGTATCTTCCTCAATTATTAAACCCCTTACACACATATTCAACCTATCTCTGAAATCTGGGGAGGTTCCAACAGATTTAAAAATAGCCAAAGTTATTCCTGTGCATAAATCTGGTGATACAAGACTGTTTAATAATTATCGACCAATATCTGTTTTACCATGCTTTTCGAAAATATTGGAAAAACTGGTTCATAAAAGAATGTTGAAACACTTGAATGAACATAATATTCTATATGAGCATCAATATGGTTTTAAGAAAAAACACTCCACCGACTTGGCCCTTGTTCAACTGGTGGAGAATATCTATACAGCCATGAATAAGAATGAATTTGCTATTGACATATTCCTAGATCTTTCTAAAGCCTTTGATACTGTCGATAATGTAATATTACTTGATAAGTTACATATATATGGTTTTCAAAATGTCACTTTGAAATGGCTGTGTGATTATGTTTATAACTGTGAGCAATACGTATTTGCTAATGGTTGTTTTTCATCCAAAGTTAGGATGTCATGTGGAGTTCCTCAGGGATCTATACTTGGACCCCTATTATTCCTCATTTACATCAATGACCTGGCTGCTGTATCCTCATTCTTTACACCCATTCTGTTTGCTGATAATACAAATTTGATATTAACTCACAAGAATTTTGAATCACTCATTAAGGAAGCTAATTCTGGCATAGCTATGCTATCCGAATGGTTTCTTGCTAATAAGTTATCACTAAATGTAAAAAAATCTAACTTTATTGTGTTTTCAAGTAAAAATAAAACGTACTGTCAACATAGAGCTAAGCTATTTATTGATGGGATTGAAATTAATCAAGTTTCATCCACCAAATTTCTAGGTATCCTAGTTGATAAAAAATTGTCATGGAAAGAACATATACATTCAGTAACCAACAAAGTTTCAAGATCACTTGGTATCATCAGACGAATAAGGGGTTTGGTTCATCAGGCATGCATCTTAACCCTTTACTATAGTTTAATTTATCCATATCTCATCTACGGCAATATTGTCTGGGCAAGTACATATCCATCTAATTTACACAAATTACTCATTTCGCAAAAACAATTTGTAAGAATAGCTACCTCCTCCAGCTTTTCGGATCCTCTGTTTAATAAATTAAATATATTGTCTATCTCTGACATTAATACAGTACAGACCTGTTCTTTCATTTATAAATGCACGTACCTTGCTCATATGCTCCCTACACCTTTCAAAGAATATTTTAAGGCCAATTCTCAAGTTCACGATTTCAACACTAGACAATCTGCTAACCTCCATCCTCCCTTCAGCCATACCACTCTCAGCCAGTTCTCCATCAAACACAGAGGTTCTTTATTCTGGAACAATCACATTCTTATTGCTAACTCTTCATCTTCACTCAGTAATTTCAAACATAGATTAAGGGCCAGCCTGGTGAATCAAGCCTTTTCATCATCTTCATAGTGTTTTGTATTCCTTAATGTGTATTGTTGTTTGTTTCAGCACGTTAAATGTTATTCTTGTTTATTATTCATTACTTTAGGTGAGAACCTTGCATAAGCCCTTTGGGTTTCTTTTCTCACCTGCACTCATTTCTGTGTCTTTTTTAATAATGTTACATTTGTTACTTATTTTTGTGCAAATAAATAAATAAAATAAATATATAAATAAATAGTCAATTGAACTATTAGATCAGAATACATTTTTAAAATACCACTTACCAACAGTATTAAAAACACTCATTGAAATTGAGAGTCAACAGTTTAATAGCACTTTAGGCTCAGATGGTTTACATTTAAATGACTTGTTTGCCCTTTCCTAAGAGGCCAACAGCTGTAGAACTCAGACAGTCGCATATTAACACAGATAGTCGCGGTATATGATCCTCTGCCTGTGAAGGTGAGTTAAACAATATTAATGTGATGGGCACATTCAGTTAGATTGTGATGCTTCAGCTCTCTCTCTCATTGGCAGCTGATGGCACACAGCTCGTGAGGAGTCGGTTGGAGGGTGAAGCCCACAGCTGGACTCAGATCTAGGTCCTCCTCTTTAACTCCAGGTGGAGGAGTGAAACGAAAGCGCTGGAGGAAGGAGGTGAAGAAGAGGAACAGCTCCATCCTAGCCAGACTCTCTCCCAGACATGCCCTGCGTCCTATGAGAAAACAAGCTTCAGATAATCTGAAAAACTTTAATTGGTATTGAAAAGAAGTGTTAGCTGAGCACGCTAACCTGCAGAAAAGGGCATGAAGGCATCTCTCATGACAAACTTCCCATCCTTGTCCAAGAAATGAGCAGGATGAAAGGTGTTTGGTTTCTCCCACTCACTTTCATCCCACAGGACGGATGTCAAAAGAGGAATCACAGGGGTCCCCTTGAGAAAGACAGTTGATTAATACTTACAATGTTTTAAAGGGCATTATTAACGCCTATCTTTAAACGGCTTTCTAGCATCAAGCATGCAGTTGCATCGTGTTTAATTATTCTGCGTGAAAGACTGTTTTTCACCTTTTTTATAAAAAAACCCTGAAAAGTCACATCTGTTGACGTGATGTGAGAAAGAGAGATGGGAAGGATATTAGCGAATCTCTGAGTCTCATGGATGACAGCATCGCTGAAGGGCAGCCTCATCCTGTCCTCTGCCCTGACCTGACGGCTGCCCACCACCCTGCTCAGCTCCGCCTGGACCTGGTCTGGAAGGAGAAAAAGAAAGAAAGCACAGTGGCAAAAAAATTAAGCGGCATTGAAGCGTGTTTTTCTCGCAACTTCTATAGAAAGACTAAGATGATTGCTTTTTACCAAACTCTCCCAGAAACAAGACATTTGAGTGAACACAGTACACAAGACGTTGCAATTGCTATATCACAGAATTGTGCACAAGCTAAATCAAATAAATCTCAATACCATTAGTGTATGTGGCAGCTGTCCCCAATCTGGCCTCGGCTGCTGGCTGGTTGACTATCAGTCAGCAGCCGATGCTGCTCCTATAACGAGAGCAGCAGAGCTGGAGTGGGGAGCGAAGTGAGCAGAGTCTTGCGGTCTGCTCTGTGTTGCGTGTGATCTGAGTAAATATGTTTCTGACCGGAACCTCGTCGAGCCTGACTCGTCCTTGGAGCACTTGGGGGAAACCCACGGGTAGCGGCAGTAGACCTGCTACAGTGTAGTTTTCAGACGAGCTGATATATTTTATCTAAGAACACTTATAGTAGTCAAAACTGAATAAAATAAGTATTTTATCTCATATCTGAAGTAATCTTGATGCATACAGTTATAATCGGGTCCTTTTTTCCATGTTTGTTTTTAAATGAGGAAGGTTAGAACAAATTGAACATTTAATGTAATCTTTACAATATTTATTACACTCCTGCAACAGTCATAGATACCAGATTTTTATTGCAGAGCATCTGATTAATTGATTACTGTCGGGATGTAATTCCTATAGTACATCAAATAGAGACATCACTGCCTCATGTTGGCCAGACATTTCATTGCAAGATAACAGGATTTAGAACAAAAAGGAACCAACACAACATGACCATTGTATTTAATAGTCACACGGCGTTTCTCAATTCAAAGTACACGACTACAGACTTTGGTTCTTTTGGAGTCTGGACTTGGGAGTCCAGACTCCGGAGGACGGGACAATGGGAAGACGGTCTTTCTGCGATTGGACCAGCAGCTGACTTGATGACGTCACCACATCAGCTGTTCTTGCTCCTGAGTTTACTCTCATTATTCACTGTAAATTATATTTTACAGTCAAATAAACAAAACATCCTAAAATGACATTCCGTGACTCAACAACAGTATTTATAAAAAGTCAACTGTCAGTAGTTTATTTTCTCCTCCACTACTGTTTCCGGTTGCTGGTGAAATGCATTCTGGGATATATGCCGGCCAAAGTACGCACAAGTCTCTTCTGATGCATCCTCCAGAAAGTGGGAGGATCAAGTCACATCCGGGCATTTTGACCGTGCTTTGAGAGAAGCGAACTTTGAATGTGAACATACACCCGGGCTGAGACTGATGACGTTTCACAAGTCCACAAGGACACAAGTAGAGGAAAGGACGCACAAGTACACATATTGAGAAACGCCGACAGGCTCCCTATGGCCCCGAAAAAAGTAGATTCATTGGATAACCAAACACCACATGTTTAAATTCAACCCATGGACCTGCTTGCTGCATATGTCTCCGTGTTTTCTTACCTGTTTATCTTTGACTGCATCAAAAGGTAAAGGTTAAAAAAAAGCCCAGAAAATTATCTTTTAAAAAGAAATAATATTTCAAATTCAACTACTACTTTAAGAACCTCGGTTGGGGACTGCATCTGAATGCAACAGGTCAACACGTATTACTTGCCTTGTATTTGAGGATATCTGGCCATGAACAACAGGCCCCATCTCAGCGTAGTTCCTGTCGTATCAGTACCGGCAGCAAAGAGGTTCCCAACAGTTGGTACAAGGACATCTATGGTGTAGTATGACTCTGTCATCCCTGAATCCTGAAACATCAATGAATAACAACAATTGTAATAATTATATGGGCTGCATGTTGTGGCTTGCACTGTCCCCTCACAGCAAGAGGTGCTCTGGTTAATTGGAGACTCTAAATGTGCCCGTAATTGTGAATATGAGTGCGACTGGTTGTCTGTCTCTATACATGTGGCCAGTGATAAACTGGCGACCTGTCCAGAGTGAACTCTGCCTTCACCCAATGCCATCTGGCTGCAGTGTATGGAGGACTAAAAATGTATAAGTATAAATAAAGAAATAAATGAATAAATATAGGAATAAATGAATAAATCATTAAATAAATGTATAATTAAATGTATAAATGCTTAAATAAATGTATAAATAAATAAATGTACACATGATGCTGAAGTTGGCTCGCTCAGCTCACCGCAGGAGTTAGCTGAGACAGCTTTTTTACTTCAATTCCAAGTACACTGAGAACAGACTTGTGTTCTTTTGCAGTCTGGTCTTGTGGGTCTGGTCTTGGAGTCTGGTCTTGGGAGTCCAGACTCTCGAGGACGCAGGACGGTCTTTCTGGTCTTGTGACGTCACCACATCAACTGCTGTTGCTTATGAATTTACTACAATTATTCACTGTAACATACTTTACAGTGGAGTAGAATGTGTTGCGGTGTTCACTGTCGTTTGGCGTAGGCTACGAATAAACGGTAATAACTATACGACGTCTCGTAGCTTTCCTGACCCAGGGTCGCTACAATATGAAGTTATGCATCTTAACCCTCAGTCAAATTAACGTATCGTTATCTTTTAATAAATAATAAACTCTTTGTGCTCTTTAGATCCTTCCAAACCTATTTATATTTCATGTTTAGCCGCTACAGAGACATCAGAACCAGCGGAGCATTTCAAAAAGTCCTGCCGAGATCTGGCTGCTGTCGGCGGCCACGCAGCGCACTGAGCGCCCGGCTAGCGGAACTCAGTGTCCCGCGAGCAGGACCTCAAATCTCCGTCGCAGATCCTTATCAGGCTGAATCTCGATAAAACGACCACAGATTTGATGCTTAAACTACTAACTTCTCGGCTGAAAACATCCTTAAATTACATTCCGTGACTCAACAGTAGTATTTAGAATGTACAGACAAGAACGCATAATAAACGCTGTTCGTCTACAGATCCAAGTGCTAGGGATCGATTGTTTCTGTCTTGCTCCCCGACTTGACCAATCAGGCTTTAGACAGAGGTTCGGACCGCCCAGCTCATTTGAATATACGGACACATAAATGTCACACATAAATAAATGAAGAAATACGTGTGGACACATAAATAGAGAAATATATAAATAAAGAAATACAGAAATATATTTATTTAATGATGTCCTGTTGATTTATAACTTATATTCATGCATTCCTATATTTATTTATACATTTATTTAAGCATTTATACATTTATTTATACATTTATTTAAGGATTTATTTATTTATTCCTATATTTATTCATTTATTTATTTATTTATTTATTTATTTATACTTAAGTCATGTTTAGTCCTCCATAGCAGTGCCCCCTAGTGGAATTAATAATTATAGCTTTAAACCTTGTATTCACACTTGATTGTCTTACCTCTAGCTTTTGTTTGTGGGCCAGAAACGAGTCGACAAATCCTCTGCACATCTGAGCATTCAAAGTTTCTTGGGATTGTTCGATCAGATGCCTTATTTGTTTTTTGTTTTCAGCAATATTCTTGCCGAGGCGCATCCTGTTGCTCGCCCATTGAAATATCCGGGGGTAAAGGTTGTACAACTGTTGTAATTGAATAAAGAACATAAGAAAAACTTTGTAACACCGAAGCGCAATAAAAAGGTAAATATGCATGCCCATGGCCTCATAAGTCTGTAATTATTGCTATACCCCCACAAAATGTATATCTTATAGTTTATTTAATAAAAAAGAAAGTGGTACCTGTACTGAAGGAGTGCCTGAAAGTCGAACAGTGTCATTGGCTCGGTTTACCATTTCTGTAAACTGTTCATCACTGTAATCAAATCTGCTGCCATAGATAATTGAAGAGATGATGTTGGAAACGGCATAGTTTATTGACTTGGTAACATTGAAGGGTTTACCTAAAACAAACAAACACAATGAATGAGGAAAACAACAGAAAATATAAAATCCTTCTAAAGTCATAATACAATACAGTAGAGAAGTTACCTTCATGGCTTTCGAACACTTTGATCAGATACTGTATCTCCTCAATGATTTTCTCCTCTGATGCTTTTTTGCCCATCCCATAGTCTCTCAGGTTGCTCAGAGCAAAACGCCTCATTTCTTTCCATAACTCCCCATTGGCAAATAAGACTCCTTGACCTAAAGTGAAACCAAGAACACAAGTTGTGTCAAATGTTATTTAAATAGTTTGAAGTTGAATGATAACTGAACAAAACCTTTATTTCTTCAATATGCACAATTAGCATAAGAGACATTCACGGAGCTGTGTGCGCCTACGGGTGACGTTATAAACCCAGACACCAGGGCGTTAGATGTTACGACGTGTGTGGCATTTCCACAAGAAGTATAACATAGAACTAGTGGTTAATTATTCCGTGGCGGATGGCGACTAAAGCGCTGTCAGTTCTGTTTGTGATGAGGTTCATCCACATGCTGACCAGTGGATCTTCAGGACCTTTCCAGGACTTTAAACCAAATTGCCGTGACTAAACATGTTGTGAAAACTCTTTGTATACATAAACAAGTGAGAAGATGTAGTATTTAAACTAACAATGAGAATTCCAAAGCATACAGAATATAATCTGTGTAAATTTACATTTGAATATAACACATTTGCATTACTTTTCCAAACATTTGGTGATTTTATTTTTTTCAATTACTTTTCTAGGCCTGGAAATAGCCATTTAAAAATTGTATAACTTTTCCAGGTTTTACATGACCCTATGAACCCTGTTTTGAATAAAGTGTTGAAAATTACAGTTTTTTTTTTTATTCTTTTGCACCGTGAGGCCCTTGTTGCAAAGACCTTTCCAGCAGATCAAGCTCCTGTGTTGGATCATGTTGTGCACATAGGGAACTTTGTGAAGATGCAACCTTTGACATGTCGCTTATTTGCGTCTTTGTGTGAGGAAATGGGAGCGAAACATAAAGTCTTATTTCTCCGCACGGAGATCCGGTGGCTGTTGTGGGGCAAAGTGCTGGTCCGTGTGTACGAGCTGCGAGAGGAACTTAAAGTTTTTCTGACAAACGAGAGGTCCGATTACCCAAAGCTTCTTGCAAGTGATGAGTGATGTGCAAAGCTGGCATACCTGGCTGATATATTTCATCATCTGAATTAACTGAACACACGGATGCAAGGCCAAAATGAAAACCTGCTTACAAGCACTGATAACATGAACGGATTCTGTTTAAAGGTGCAGCTTTGGCAACAACATGTGCAGCTTGGAAAACTTGAGATGTTTTCACTTACCGAGAAACTGCAAGATGGCAACACTGCTGCAATGTGCGAGATGATTGGCACACATTTGAAAACATGTTGGAGAGTTATTTTGCCACCCAGTTTAACAATCCTGTCCAGTCTGTTCTTGTTTTATGAGGACAACAATTACTAGCAGCATGGCCGTAGCAATTGGAAATACAAGTCAGTTGGTTTACTCCTTTTGTTCATGAAATGTTGTACATTCATCGTCCCCAGAGGATGAATCCCCCAAATCCCTGACTTCTGTGACAATGAAGTCTTGCACAAGGCAGTTCTTCTGCCTGAATAGCACCAAGAGGGACTACCTGGCCTGAAGACCATCAGAGGTCAACTCATACGACCTCAATCACCCCAACAAGTACCTTCTCCCTGCTGCCACTGCAATATGAAATCCTGTTAGCATTCCCAACATTTGCATTGTGGAGCATTTTCAAAACCAAACCAATCTTGTAGCTCAAACTCCAATGGTGCATCATGCAGCAGCTATTGTTCCTGTGTAAATTGTGAGCTGTGTGACGTAATTGTGCCTGAATCAAACACATATCTAATCTAGATAAACTTCTACTGGGAGTGGTTTTCACTCAAATCCACTGCTTTAGACGTTGTGACCCACCTAGTAAATTGCCAACTGGATTGATGTATCTGTCTCCAAACTCCACGGCATTGTTGACCAGTGCCTGCTTCACGGTCTTGTATCCTGCCAGGATTACAAATTTCTGGGGTCCAAAATACACTTTGAACACCGATCCATATTTCTTGGACAGCTATGAGAGAAAGAAAAGCAGTGATCATTACAAAGTTAAAAAAAGACAGGATATTGTTTGGTTATTAAGTTTTGCAACCTTAGCAGTATTGACATCGTCGCATCACTCCTAATTCCAAACACAGACAACCAAAGAATAAAAGGAACGCATCACTGGATCAACTTCTCATGCACTTATTTCAATACCTCCTCCAACAGAACTGTTTGCTTAACCGTTAGCTCCATCCACGGAGTCTTTGTGCTTTCTCGGCTATCTACATGGAACGTGGTTGTATCTGGACCGTGGTCCTGCCTGACACCTACTGCTTATTGTGGGAGGAAAAACGTGTTAATAAGTTCTCTCTCTTTTTATGGTTGGTTCTCTCTCCATGTATGATTAAGGAATTTACCTGATCCTGTGGGGTCATGGGAAAAGATCTCGAACCGTTGACTTAAGGTTATGGTCCTTGACAGGCCAAACCCAATTGGTCACTGACCGGAAAGGAAACAGATGGTCTATGGGAATGTGGATTATCTCTAAGATCGTATAAAGGATGCAGTCTTGAGAGAAGGCTCAGTGATTTCTCACAAGGTAAAGGAACACTAATTTTCCTAGAGTGAAAGTGCCCAACTTTTTTCCTCCTTTGACCGATTGACTTAAATGTTGGCATACATGTTCGCTTGTACCTGATCTACAAAATTGCTAATATACCCCCTAAGATTTATTCATAATATTTGAACTTAGGGGGCGCTACAATCAATCCTTCAAAACATGCCTTTTTTTTGTTGTTGAATGGCCAAAGCAAATTAGCCTAAAACGCATCAGATTCACAGGTAATTTACAGGACAAGGTCTAGACTTTACGTAGATACATGATGCATGTATATGTTCACATTATCACAGCGCCACCTCCTGGCTCAGCTAGACTTGCTTGAATCTAGCCCAGACTTGTCATGCTTGTTATAAGTCACGGCTTGAGGATATCGACAAGCATATTTTCACTCAGAGTAAAGCGCCACCGACTTGCAAAATAAAATCAGTGTTGTACGACGAACGGTAAAACGCCCAAATGGCTGGCCTGCGTTCTCGGCCGAGGGAGCCAGCGTCCGGCCAACACTGCCGGCCTGCGAAGGATTAACAAGGACCCGCACATCATTGCTTGCAGCTTTAATTATTAGTTTAATTGCAATTATTATTGCCAATACCATTACAGCTTTTATTATCATTATTATTCTCCTAAATCCACGGTTGCGGTTATTTTTCTTCATTATTCCTTTTTATTTTATTAATTATATGAATAATTTATGTCATATGCATCAACTGTGTTGAATTTTAGACCAATTGTTCTGACATCAATTTTAATAAAAACTTTGTTACGGCCAGAAATTGTAAGGAAATGATCCCATGGAGTCGCGTTGTTTAATTTACTGTTTAAACACTTAGAGGCAAATGCATCTCCTGACAGACTTATTTTTGTGGATTTCTCTTCTGCTTTTAACACAATTCAATGACCTATTTGAATTGGCCTTTTAGAATAATAATCTTGTGGGTTGGATTCTTAACTTTTTAACCAATAGGAAACAAAGAGTGAGGGTAAATGGAATTATGTCGGAATAAGTTTGCTCCTCCAATGCCCACAAGGAGGTGTGCTTTCACCCCTATTATTCATCCTGTACACAAATATGTTTCAGACCAGGTATGAAAATAGGAACATTTTAAAGTATTCATATGATGCCGTTATTGTTAGTCGGCTCCAGGGCAATGAGATCAGTCACAGTCCGGTCATCCACGACTTAGTGAAATGTTGTGAAGAGTCCAATCTCTAATTAAACATATCCAAAATTAAAGACATGATCATTGATTTTTAGAAAACATGCCCAGAAACATTAGGTATTTTCTATTAGGGGTCAGACAGTGGAATGTGTGCAATCTTACAAATATATTGGGGCAATTATTGACCCAAAACTCAATTGTGATGCAAACTGTGAGGCCGTGTGCAAAAATGGGCACCGGTGTTTGTTTTGTTTGTGTAAACTGTCACATTTCCACATTGACAAAACCATGATGACCTTATTTTGTCATCCTTTTATTGAATCAATCTTTTTCTTTGGTGTCACGGTTTGGAGGCCTATCATTAAAGAATGGAAACGTTCTGCAATAGATTGTGAAATGGTCTAGCAGGCTGTGTGGTGAGTCCCAGCTGAGCCCAGAGTCCCTGAACACCACACAGTTACAACAGATAACCGGCTCCATCTTACGACTCCCACCCTTTGCACAGGAAATTTGAGCTTATTCCTTCTAGGCGGAGGTATTTAGAACCACGGGGTACAACAAAGCAGCTTCGTTTGTAGAGAAGTAGAATAATATCAGTGCACTGATGTGTGGCTTCATGTACTTGTTTCATCATGTCGGTCTGGTTTTGATTGTCATATGAGCCTCACTTTCCATTGCGAAACACAAGTCTAACCTGTCTAATAAGGTAACCTGAACCCTGAACTGTGTAACATTTAAGTCCTTCATTCTTTACCAATTACATCTATTACTGTCCATCTGGGGAGGTTGGGGGCTTTTCTTCTTGAACTTAAGGTCAGCCTTTGTTTGGTGACTGATTTGGTGACGCACTTAAAAGTGACACGTTTAAAAGCATGATTTTGATACAAAAATGTTATCAAAACATGATATCTTAGTTAATAGCATTACATTATCGGTGAGAACAGTTAAAAGTGTGTTATTTATCGGTCTTCGTGTTTGTTGTTTATATATAAACTTGAACACATTAGTAAAAAAATATGTTTCCAGTCACTTGCATGTCTTCAAGGTGACAGTGTTCCAGTTTATACGTCGATTTACTTTTACAATGCATGTTTTATACAATGTTTTTTTCTATATTTATGTTTTTCTTTTCATTTTGAAACAGAAATAGGAGGAGCCGACCATTTCCCCCCCAACAAATATAAATATATATATATATATATATATATATATATATATATATATATATATGCTAAAAAACATAGGCCACCGTGGTGCATGCTGGTCCTGTGCCCACCCACATCTACATATAACCACAGGTAATAATCAATATTACTTTACAATCAAATTTAAATACAAATGTCAAAATGAATAGCTCCAACCAAAGTCTTATTTCAGATTCAAATAGGTACGTCTGTCTGAGTTTTTATTAAGTTATTATACTATTTGTATTTATGTTGAACTTTTTTGGGGTTGGGTTTTTTTAAACAGGTGATGCTACACTTTGAACAGCAGTGTATACATATGGACACTTTAGTATCACTTACCTGAAACAGCGAAATGTGGAGTGACTTCAGATCCACCTGCAGCAGATTACCAAGCACAGGCAGCGCTCTGGGTCCTGGGGGCTCCGTTCTCTGATGGTCAACGTTGGGGAAGAAAACATACAAGACCAGTAGAATCCCAACAGTTCCCAGTAGAGTGATCGTACTGGGGGACAGCAGGAAAAGGTTTTCCATGACCGACAGTCAGAGACTTTTCTCAGTCAGAGAAAATCTTCTTTTTTAAATATTGTAACGTCTCGGACGTTATGGCACTGATGCCACGGAGACGGGACGACGGTATTAATCCTCACTTAATTGGGCATCCACCAACCCAACACAGACAGTGTGCTCCTCTCAGCTCAGCAGCTCGAATGTCGACAACAACAGTTCCCGTCAACCACCCTTAACTCCCGTTTTCCGACAGGTTATCCCTGCCTCCACTCTACTCCGCCAATCACAGGCACGTCCCCTCTCGACCAGCATGCACGGTGCCACACTGTGATTGACAGCCATTTCACAGGGTCACTACATTACCCTCCCCTTACAAAGTTCCTTGCCCCCAAGGAACAACATAACATTGGTAACAATACATCGCCAAAATAATGGGAAAACAATGAGACATTTTTCTTAAACATTTTTAAAAAAGAAGATCAAGGTGGACTACCAGTGGGGTCGGAGGGGGGCGTCAAACCCGGAGATCTGGTCAGGGAGTGAGCAGGGAGGGGACGCTGAGGAGGGGTACCCTATGCTACTGCTGCCAGTGGCGAAGAAACCCCTCTGTACGGGGCGAGCCGGTCCCTATGAAGCACCACTCTCCTTCCCTGAGGAGGTAGCTGTAGCCTGTAAACGACCTCTCCCACCCTCTCCAACACTCTGCAGGGACCGACCCATTGACTGTCAAGTTTTGGGCACCGGCCCTTCTTACGCACAGGGTTGTAGACCCAAACCAGTTCTCCAGCCTGAAAGTGCCTCTGTTTTTGTCTCACGTCGTAGTTGCGTTTTTGTCTCACACCTGCACTCAGTTGCTGTTTTTCAGCAAAACCATGGGCTGCTTCAAGGCGGTCCTGCAGTCTCCTGGTGTACTCAGGCCCTGGGGGGAATCAGGGGTCCGTCCAAAAGCCAATTCTGCTGGGGAGCGGAGTCCCTCCCCAGCCTGAGCAGCGCAGGTGTACAGGATGAGGCCTCTTGAACTGCAGCGCAACATGCCATGAGCACCAAAGGCAAATGCTTGTCCCAATTCAGGGCTCCAGACTGCGACCAAATGGTCGCATTTTGCGCCCAAAATTAGACATAGTGCAAGTACATTTTTCATCAACTCGCGCATGCGCGACCAGTAAATTAGCATATTCTTTTCTTTTGTTTTGAATCAGACAAACTTGTTCTACACTTCAGCCCACTATAGTTGGCGGTAATGCCTGAATGACTGGTTTGCTAACCGACAATAACTCCAGAAGAAGAAGAAGAAGAAGAAGAAGAAGAAGAAGAAGAAGAAGAAGAAGAAGAAGAAGAAGAAGAAGAAGACTGGCCTGTGTATGAGTGAGCACGGTTATCGGCTAATGTGTGAAAAGAGGCAGGTCTTGGAGGTTATCGCGCGAATCCAAAGATTCTCCATAGCGGTGTCTCTAAACAATGGACCATGGCGGACTGTCAGTTCGTACGTTCTTCCTAAACCTCATGATAGAGAGGAGACAAATCCCCAGAATGAGTCCGACTCAGATTGTGAGGAAACGGTCTTGGTGAAAAAAGGCAGAAAATTCAGTTTTCGCGATGAGCGGCTGCGCGAGTTCACCTGGCTCAGGTGTTTCAGGGAGACCAGTTCAATAAACTGTACATTCTGCTGTTGATTCCCACAACATGCGGGGAACACGACATGTGCTGATAAGACTGGCACTACACGATTAAAACACAACACGCTGATCAAACACAACGCCGGTCTGAAACATAAAATGTGCCGCGACCTGTGCGATGAGAGTGCAGCACAGGGGCTCTCAGTCTCACGCTCAATGCGTGACACTCACACATTTCGGTCTTAACTCACGTACTCCCGCCACACATCGTATTCCTCAGGCTGAAAAAAACTTGTCTTTTAAATGTTTTAATGTGCCGCAGCGCCAACAACAAACTTATTTTAACAACATACATTCTCTCGTAGCCTCGGACTCATTACAAACATTTCACCACTGCAGAACAACGTCTGAATAAGGGGAGAAATAATCACATGAGTGATATTGTTGATATTGTTTTCACAGCAAGCTGCTTAACTAGAATGAGGAAAACACCGCAAAACCCCCCCTGACTATCCAGGCGCAGCCAAGAGCAATCGACCTCAGATGGCTGATCAGGCTACTTAGCAGATGGCAAATGGTCCCCGGATTATAACCAATCATCCCACCAAATTTCATGCGATTCGGTTTAATACTTTTTTACTTACGCGAATAACACGCACACATACAAATACGCGGCGATCAAAACATTACTTTCCGCATTTTCAATGCGAAGGTTACTAAACTAAATTAAATTAAACTAAACTAAGGGGTTAAAATAGGGCCCCATTTTTTAATCCCACAGAACCAATCCCCCGGGATGGGGTGTAGGAGTAATCACACAAGGTGATTCTCGACCAAACCGTCCCACCCCGTTGGGAGGTAGGCGATTCATAATCACAATCGCCTATGTATCGCTCCTCCCTTGGAGGCGATTCAGAATTGTCTACCCCCCTCCCGGGGTGGGGCGGCGTAATGGTAATCACAAACGCCCGATCCCGGGAGGGGTGTCGGCGATTCTGAATCGCCTACCGCCCACCTCTCCTGTGAGATTCACAAATCCCTGCCGCTTTGCTGGAAATCACCTCTACTTATAGACTCTGGTTCGGCGCGAGATCAAAGGCAGTGACAAGAGGGGATTTACACCAGAAAACCTATTTGTATTCAGTGATGACAAGATCAAGGGCAAACAACCTGACCTTTGACCCGATTGATCCCAAAATCTAATCAAATGGTCCCTGGATAATAACTAATCATCCCACCAAATTTCATGCGATTCGGTTTAATACTTTTTAACTTACGCGAATAACACACAAACACACACACACACACACACACACACACACACACACACGTTACGCCCCTGAATAAGAGGATAAATAATCACATGAGTGATATTGTGGTGTTTTCACAGCAAGCTGCTTAACTATAATTTACTCAGACACATTTACAATATAAACATTCACAAAACAAACAGCATTGTTACATAGATACATCAACAGATGAACCAACAACACAACTGCATTTCACAGTAATGAGCCTAGCCAACGGGCTAATCGACGCTAGCTAACGAGCTAATCGGCGCTAGCTAACGAGCTAATCGGCGCTAGCGCTACATGTACAAATACCCTATCCACTTTATCTCTTAACTTATTTTAACAACATACATTCTCTCGTAGCCTCGGTCTCATTACAAACCTTTCACCACTGCAGAACAACGTCACCCTACCTGAATAAGGGGAGAAATAATCACATGAGTGAAATTGTGTTGTTTTCACAGCAAGCTGCTTAACTAGAATGAGGAAAACACCGCAAAATACCCCCTGACTATCCAGGCGCAGCCAAAAGCAATCAACCCCAGATGGCTGATCAGGCTACTTATCAGATGGCAAATGGTCCCCGGATAATAACCAATCATCCCACCAAATTTCATGTGATTCGGTTTAATACTTTTTATGCATTTTCAATATGAAGGTAACTAAACTAAATTAAACTAAAGTAAACTAAACTAAGGGGTTAAAATAGGGCCCCATTTGTGAATCCCACAGAACCAATCCCCGGGATGGGGTGTAGGAGTAATCACACAAGGTGATTCTCGACCAAACCATCCCACCCCGTTAGGCGATTGTGATTATGAATCGCCTACCTCCCATGTATCGCTCCTCCCTTGGAGGCGATTCAGAATTGTCTACCCCCCTCCCGGGGTGGGGCGGCGTGATGGTAATCACAAACGCCCGATCCCGGAAGGGGTGTCGGCGATTCTGAATCGCCTACCGCCCACCTCACAAATCCCTGCCGCTTTGCTGGAAATCACCTCTACTTATCTACTGGTTCGGCGCGAGATCAAAGGCAGTGACAAGAGGGGATTTACACCAGAAAACCTATTTGTATTCAGTGATGACAAGATCAAGGGCAAACAACCTGACCTTTGACCCGATCGATCCCAAAATCTAAACAAATGATCCCCGGATAATAACCAATCATCCCACCAAATTTCATGCGATTCGGTTTAATACTTTTTAACTTACGCGAATCACACACACACACACACACACACACACACACACACACACACACACACACGCACACGCACACACACACACAAGAGAAATAATCACATGAGTGATATTGTGGTGTTTTCACAGCAAGCTGCTTAACTAGAATTTACTCAGACACATTTAAAATATAAACATTCACAAAGCAAACCGCATTGTTACATAGATACATCAACAGATGAACCAAACAACACAACTGCATTTCACAGTAATTAGCCTAGCCAACGGGCTAATCCGCGCTAGCTAACGAGCTAATCGGCGCTAGCTAACGAGCTAATAGGCGCTAGTTAACGAGCTAATCGGCGCTAGCGCTACATGTACAAATACCTTATACACTTTATCTCTGAACTTATTTTAACAACATACATTCTCTCGTAGCCTTGGTCTCATTGCAAACATTTCACCACTGCAGAACGTCACCTACCTGAATAAGGGGAGAAATAATCACATGAGTGATATGGTGGTGTTTTCACAGCAAGCTGCTGAACTAGAATGAGGAAAACACTGCGAAATCTCGACTATCCAGGCGTAGGCAAAAGCAATCGACCCCAGATGGCTGATCAGGCTACTTAGCAGATGACAGACAAAACCATTTCCAATCAACCCTCAACACAAATAGATACAATAAAGCATGGACAAATCACCATTCAAAAATAACAACAGATCATCTGCCAAGTTCACCGTCTGTAGCTCTCGGCATACAAACTCCTCCAACCGACGAACTTCAGCACAGTCTCCTTCCTCTACATGCAGTTCCTTCTCACACGTCTCTCTCCGCTCGCAGTAGCGGCACCCACCTGCGGCACATGGCCTTTGGGAGAACGCGTCGGCATTCATGAGGCGCGTCCCAGCCCGATGCTCCATGATGAAGTCAAAAGCCTGCAGCTGCTCCAACCACCTGGCCACCTGCCCCTCCGGCTCCTTGAAGGTCATGAACTTCTGCAGAGCAGAGTAGTCCGTCCTCAAAGTTGCTGTCCTTGTGCAACAATTGAAACAGGGGCACAGCAGTACACGCAAAACCTCGTACGAACCTCCTGTAGTACGAGGCCAGGCCCAAAAAACTCAACTGTTTTTGGTTGGTGGTGGTCGGCCAGTCGGCGACTGCCTGCACCTTATCTTGCATTGTGCCAATATCCTCCTCGCCTAGCCGATGTCCCAAGAAGGAAACCTCTCTCTGCATGAAGTGGCACTTTTCTTGGTGTAGCTTTAGGCCTGCCGCTCGGATTTTTTCACCAAGCGCAATGATGTCAGGGCTTGCTCGAACGAGTTACCGTGAACCAGGATGTCGTCCAGGTAAACCAGGCACTGTTGACGTGGAATTCCTTCCAATACCTTGTCCATCAACCTGACGAAGGTGGCAGGAGCGTTACACAGTCCAAAACTGAGGACCTTGAACTGCCACAGTCCCCGTCCGGTGCAAAACGCAGTCTTTGGCCGGGACGAGAGGCACCTGGTAATATCCACTGCGGAGGTCCAAAGAAGAGAACCAGGAGGACCCAGAGACCAGGTCCAAAGACTCATCAATGCGGGGCAGTGGGTATGAGTCTTTCTTGGTTACCCCATTTACAGGCCTGTAGTCAGCACAGTCGCCAGCCACATATCTTTTTTGGAACCATGACAACTGCTCCTGCCCAGGGGCTGTCGGAAGGCTCGATGACACCCGCCTGCAGCATGCTCTCGACCGCTTCGTCACATGCCTGTTGGCAGGCCAGCGGAAGGTGGCGTGGGTGACACTTGATAGGACGTGCGTCCCCTGCGTCAATCTCACGCTGCACTAGATGAGTTTGACCTGCCTCGTCCTCACTCTTTACGAAACTGCCTCGGAACTCTAGCAGAAGCTTCAACAACTGCTCCTGCTGCTGAGGGTGTAGGTCGCTACAATTCTTGCTCCACACCTCCCTCACCACAATCACACATTCTCTCTCTCTATGGTTATCTATAAGGCCGACTCCAACGACTGTGGGTGTTTTAGTTACACTTGGACACGCAACTCAGTGGGAGAGATTGCTCTGATGAACTGGTCCCGTGCCAGCTCGCTTTGTACTCCAGGGGGCATGTGTACATAGGCTCTCCGTGATAAGCTTTCAATGTAATTGGCTAACACCCCCCAGGTTTTCTGCAGCGATAAAGGGCCCCCACTAGCGCTTGATAACTCTGCCTGTCCTCCGGGCTCAGCAGTCGGAGGCAGGACAGTGCATCGTCAGTGAGACACAACGCCAGCTGCAGTGCTTTTGTCTCTGTGGACCATTGCCCAGCATGCGATAGAAGTTCAAATTGGGCAAGGAAGGCTACCCAGGCCGACTTAGGGCTCGATCACACCGGACGCAACTCTAAAAAACGCAGGAGTCAGTTTGAGTCGTGTTTAGATTTAGAATTATAAAGCTCCTCGTCATTAAATACCGCTAATATGAGGTTCACCTCAGGAAAACAGGAAGGAAAGCCCGCCTCCTGCTTGATTCGATTGGCTGCATTGGCCGAGTGTGACATTGATGAGCTGTGCGCCTCCGCGCCTCTTGTCTAAAGTTGAGAATATTTCAACTTTTAAGCGCGCTTGAAAAACGCTGCGTGTCATTTAAAAGGCGTGTCTGAAAGTCGCGCCGTACCGTAGGCATAGGGAATCAATTATTTTGCGGGCTACGCGTTTTGAGAGGCGCGTCTGGTGTGGTCGAGCCCGGACTTATGCCCGCGTCTCCATCTTCGCTACGGACTCAGATGCCTCGCCTCCCTTGTAGCTCCCGTAAACTCTCTGGTGATGTCCTCTGACCATCCGCAAGCTCCCTCCTCCTCCATATCTCTACCTTCTCTCTTTAAGTTGTTAAACTTAACTTACATCGTCCTTTGGTTAATGTGCAACGATTGCAAACTAATAGTGCAAAGGTTTGCAAACAGATTTGAATTGGCATTTAAATATATTACTATTATAATATAATATATAGTATGCACACGTAAAACACGGGCTATAAAGAGAAAAAATAAAAACATACAAATAATATAGTATATAATCATAAACAAGCTGCTGATAAAGTGGAAATAAAGTGTATTTGTATGACAGCACATTGTAACAAGAAGTCAAGTGCGTCACATAAAACCATCAACTCTCCGTTCACCTATTCACTCACCTGCCTCTGATCACTAATTAAGTCCCTAATTAGTAATTAGACTCCTGCCTTCCAGACACACCGCACCTTTAACGTATTAGAGGAGGTTAATACGGACACAGTTCACACACAAGGCTCCTAAGAGAAACCTTTAGTTAGTCAATTGAACTATTAGATCAGAGTACATTTTTTTAAATACCACTTACCAACAGTATTAAAATCACTCATTAAAATTGAGAGTCAACAGTTTAATAGCACGTTAGGCTCAGATGGTTTACATTTAAATTACTTGTTTGCCCTTTCCTAAGAGGTTAACAGCTGTAGAACTCAGACAGTTGCATATTAACACAGATAGTCGCGGTATATGATCTGCAGCCTGTGAAGGTGAGTTAAACAATATTAATGTGATGGGCACATTCAGTTAGATGGTAATGCCGTGCTTCAGCTCTCTCATCGGCGACTGATGGCACACAGCTCATGAGGAGTCGGGCTGAGGTTAAAGCCCATAGTTGGTGTCAGATCCAGTTCCTCCTCTTTAACTCCAGGTGGAGGAGTGAAACGAAAGCGCTGGAGGAGGGAGCTGAAGAAGAGGAACAGCTCCATTCTGGCCAGACTCTCTCCGAGACACACCCTGTGTCCTGCAAGACCGAAAAAGTTGCAGCGAATTAAACTGATTGTAGCACATCTATAAAATCGTAAAAAAAAGAAAAAAACATCCTCGCAAAGTGACTGTACCTGCAGAAAAGGGCATGAAGGCATCTCTCCTGATAAAGGTGCCATTCTCATCCAGGAAGTGGGAGGGGTTAAATGAGTTTGGGCTCTCCCATTCGTTCTCATCGCGAAGGACGGAAGTAAGAAGAGGAAAAACAGCCGTCCCCTGGAGGCAAACAAAGAGAGAAAGGTGTGTCATTTGGAAACAAAGCACTGTTTTCAGAGAAGAGTGCGGACGTGCGTGAGCGACTAACCTCTTTGATGAAGAAGCCCTGGAAGGTGACGTCTCGGCTGGTTTTGTGAGGAATGGCCATGGGGACAATGTTGGCCAGTCTCTGTGTCTCATGGATTACAGCGTCAGTGTACGGCATGTTCTTCCGGTCCTCTACGCTGACCTGACGGCTTCCGACCACCCTGCTCAGCTCCTCCTGGACCTGGTCTGGACTCACATACATTTGAGATTATAAATCGAATAAATTAGACTCCTCTTCGTTTTTTATGTAAACACTGTCAACTGAATTACCCCAGAGACGAGCATGTGGTATAACTTTGCACCTTGAAAATGGGGGTACTTTGCCATGAACAGTAGAGCCCACTGAATTGTATTTCCTGTTGTATTAGTTCCAGCTACAAACAGATTCATCACACTGTAGATCAGGTTTTCATCCCGATAGTGTGAATCGTGTATTTCAGACTCCTATGACAAACAGAAAAGAGGGATGAACCAATATGAGTTATTAATCATCATTATCTGCCTATGAATGGATTCATTAGTTACCTTCAGATTAAGTTTACGAGTCAGGAATGCGTCAACAAAGCATCTGCACATGTCAGGGTCCAGAGTTTCCTTCAGGTTCACAATGATTCGTTTTAGTTCCTCCTTGTTGGCTTCCACATTCTTCATCAGTATCCTCCAGTTCTTAAGACAAGGGCCCAGCCAAGGAAACACGGTATATACCTGTGAAGGAGCAGAACAACAATCTAAAGTTGGAGGATGTTGCTGGTTTCATTCAAGCAAATTGTTTTTACATCCAGTTGTTTATTATTTAAAATAAGGAAAATATTTGGAGACTTTATTTTCCAGGTTTGTAAATAATGTTATCATTTTCCACAAACTCTCAGGTACAACTCTGCAAATTGGTACGAATTGTAAGTATAGGTATGATTAAATGTAATAAAATGGTATGAGTATTCAGTTGGTACCCTTCTAAAAAATGTATTTGAACTTATTTGTATGCAAAATTTAAACAATCTTCCACATACAAAAATAAATATAGAACAATGGTATAAAAGAAAAATAAAGTTTACGCTAAAAAAATAACATATTTCCCAAAGGATACCCGATTTGATATTGCAAAGATTACAACATAAATATATAGTGGTGTAAGGGCTTAGAGAATAAAATCCCTCTTTTGTGTTGTAATCAGAGTTTCTCTTTGCTTTGCCGTCTCCATGTTGAGAGCCATGTGGAGGCAATCCCTCAATCATGAAATATGCTTAGAAGTTTGACTTTAGCACCTTTAAAAAGGACATTCCTAGTTTTCTAATACAAAACAGTCATATTAGGAAATTATTCATGAGTTAATTTTACAACAACAAAAAAAGTTAAAACCTGCTAAATACATTTTTAACACAAATATCTACAACACAATTAATCCATTAAGCCTTTGGTTAAACAAGTCTGAAATAAACACAGCAATGAAAACAATTATTGTAATTATCAGAAGTCACTCAGCGTGACATCCCTACCAGGATGGAGGCTGTTCCAATCAGTCGGATGGTCTCGTGGTCTCTTCCCACCATGGCTTGGAAGACAGGGTCTTTATACTCAAACCTCTTTCCAAACAGGATTGCTGATATGACATTTGAAGTTGCATAATTAATTGGCAGAGAGTTGTTGAAGGGTTTACCTGGGGAAACATAGAGTTAGATAGTCAGTGTAACTTATTAGTGCTGCAAGGCAGTGTTTTAGAGGTGGACATGTTACCTCCAAGTTGTTCAAATTCTTCCATCAGGTAGTGACATTCCTCGAGGATTTTCTCTTCACTAAGTCTTTTGCCCATTCCAAACTCTCGAAGTGTAGCTAGAGCAAAACGCCTCATTTCTTTCCACAAGTCCCCATTGGTGAACATTATGCCTGGAATTTAAAGTGGTTTGCTTGTTAGAGCATGATCAAAAACAGGCCAGTAAAAACAGGCAAACAATTATTTACCGTGCCCTTTGTTCCAATCATACAGTATGGGTGTGACCTCTCGGCCACCGAACTCCTCAGCATGGTTGACGAGAGCCTCTCTGACTGTCCTGTATCCTGCCAGGACCACAATCTTCTTCTGTGCGAGGTAGACTGTGAACACAGGTCCATATATCTTGGACAGCTAAAAGATTGGTAAAAGTGAGCTATGGCCATAAGGAATTAAATGTACTGGAATGCATTGTCCAAGACTGAAAACATTAAAAAAACATATCGATGGCCAAAGAGCAAAACCTCCCATCTGAAAAACGCCCTTTTTTTCAAAAATACTAAAATAAATAGTTTTTTTGCAGAATGCTGTTTGTTAAGGATACCAAATACATAAAATACAAAGAATATATACAAGCAATGCAGATAGGATGTTCCCCCCACTTTTCATAGATCATTTTGCTGATAAGACTTTTTTTCCCTACTTCGGCCATCGACATAACTTCCTTATCTTCTATCAAAGCTTTGCAAAGAAAACATTTCTCACGTGAACAAGACTGCTGTCCGGTCTCCGGAGATCCACCTGAAGCAAGTTACCGAGCAGGGGAAGAGGCTTCGGTCCAGGAGGCGCCTTCTTCTGGTCTCGTGAGCTGAAGCTGGAGTAAACACGATGGAAGACCAGCAGGCACGCGATGGCCACCAGCAGGCACAGTGAAGTGGAGGACTGGAAAAGATCTTCCAACATAATCATATTGTCACTCAGACCCCAGCCCTCTAAAAAAAATTATAAACTTTCGCCGAACAGCAGTTTCTAACGTTAATTGAAGGGATACATATCTGTTCGTCACTGGCTGGGCTTCAAGTTTCAGAAATATAAGTTGATGCAGAGTCCCCGCACCCTTCCGTAGGTGGGAATGCTCAGATTACCCAATCACATATCGTATTAAGAGCAATGACGTAATGCACAGCAGACTACAGGGCAGGTACATTTTTCTTTAATTACATGTCATTTATATTAAATAATGGCTGTGAAGCACAGATATAAACCGCCAATCACCGTGTGGCAGTGTGCATTGCTGGTCGAGGGGCGTGCCTGTGATTGACCGAACAGAGAGGAGGCGGGGTTAACCTGTCGGGAAACGGGAGTTGGGGGGGGCGTGTTTAGCCACAAGCCACATCCACGAGGAAGAAACATGTTGATGCCCCACCAACAACAACATTGTGGCAAAATGGTCCATGCTGAATATCTATTGAAATAACAACTTTGTGTGACTCACTTATAAAAAAAGAGAAAATAAAATTGTCATAACTTCCATGTAAACCAGAATGCTACAACAGACAAAAACTAACATTGTTAGAACAATGCAAACAAAGTTGTATGCAATTAACTTGTTTTGCACTGAATATCTTTTCAAGATAACAACAAGAGTAACCTGTAAAAAAATAAACAAAACATCTAAAAAACTAAGGGCATTCATTTGTCAAAACACTGACCTGGAAGCAGGAATATAGACCAATGAAGTTGTGTCTAGCTAAGTGTGTTTGATTTTTGTAATTTTTGACAAATCAACAATCAGTAGGAATTTGGATGCATGGGAACTTATTTAGAGTCAGACTGTTGTATATTTATTAGGGCTGTCAATCGATTAAAAAAGATTATCAGATTATCTGAAACTTGTTTTCTCATAGGACGCAGGGCATGTCTGGGAGAGAGTCTGGCTAGGATGGAGCTGTTCCTCTTCTTCACCTCCTTCCTCCAGCGCTTTCGTTTCACTCCTCCACCTGGAGTTAAAGAGGAGGACCTGGGTCTGAGTCCAGCTGTGGGCTTCACCCTCCAACCGACTCCTCACGAGCTGTGTGCCATCAGCCGCCAATGAGAGAGAGAGCTGAAGCATTACAATCTAAATGAATGTGCCCATCACATTAATATTGTTTAACTCACCTTCACAGGCAGAAGATCATATACTGCGACTATCTGTGTTAATATGCGACTGTCTGAGTTCTACAGCTGTTAGCCTCTTAGGAAAGGGCAAACAAGTCATTTAAGTGTAAACCTAACGTGGTATTAAACTGTTGGACTCTCAATTCTAATGAGTGATTTTAATACTGTTGGTAAGTGTTATTTTTAGGGCTGTCAATCGATTAAAAAAAATTAACTAATTAATCACACATTTTGAAATTCATTAATCGCGATTAATCGCAAATATCAGGTTTTTTTCTTCTAAAGACTAGATCTTCTAAATGAATCAGTAATCCCTTCAGACAGCGTGTGTTTTAGACTCTTGTTTGATAGTATTTGTTGTTAAAGACACCTTCACACAGCTGTGTCTCAGAGAGGCTCCTACCTATAAAGGGCCAGCCAGGGATTTAATATCGTGGATGATAATATTTTCTTCAGTGAAACATCAGATTAGTAAACAAGGTGCATTAGAGACCCATTGGTCCTGTCATCTTTAACACTGAACAGCAGCAGAACCAGTGGCTTTGGAAACTGACTCACATTCAAATGTTTCACTCTGGAGGCTGGGGGCATTTTATACATTTTACAAAAATGTAATATAATTCACCTTTTAAAGTCTTTTGCATATGACACACAACCCCACGTGTTCTACATCAAACGTTCCAGAACAATGTCATCTCTATCACGAGGCTCATTGTCCTCCTCGTGTTCTCTGGTTCTCTGTCAGGCTGCTAATGAGCCGCACCTGGGAGGTGGGCGGGCCTTGTGATTTACTGAGTGTTCATTGGTTGTTTTTTTCACAAAATGTTGACAGACAAACGGATTGACCAATCACGGTGAAGAGTTTCGTGTGACGAGTTCTTTCCGCGCCGCGTCACCCGACACGTCATGTGTGTCTGTGTCTGTGTAGCAGCAGCCGGAGGGAGAAGGTGCAGGAGGAAACCCGATTTATTAATCCACGAGTTTAAACTGATTTCTGCTCGGTATTTTCGCGGAAAACTCATAGTTTTAAAAACGGAAACCGTGTCAGACACACTGCCGCGGCTTGACACTCAGAAAAGTGCAAAAACATCAACGAACACCGGAAGTAAACAAAGTTGCGTTAATTACGTTAAATATGTTAGTGCGTTAACGCGGCCAAATTAATCGCATTAACGCGTTAACGCTGACAGCCCTAATATTTATACAAATATATGTTTATTTTAATTTTCTGCCTGTTCAGCATGATCTGCTGCCTGTGAAGGTGAGTTAAAGAATATTAATGTGATGGGCACATAAAGTTAGATTGTAATGCTTTAGCTCTCTCTCTCATCCGCGACTGATGGCACACAGCTCATGAGGCGTTGGGCTGAGGGTGAAGCCCACAGCTGGTGTCAGATCCAGTTCCTCCTCTTTAACTCCAGGGGGAGGAGTGAAACGAAAGCGCTGGAGGAGGGAGGTGAAGAAGAGGAACAGCTCTATTCTGGCCAGACTCTCCCCCAGACAGCCCTGCGTCCTACAAAAAGTTGAGCTGGATCACACAGTGTAACAATTCTCTGGAATCCCTAAAATACAAAATCCTCACAAAGTGTCAGTACCTGCAGAAAAGGGCATGAATGCATCTCTCCTGATAAAGGTGCCATTCTCATCCAGGAAGTGGGAGGGGTTAAATGAGTTTGGGCTCTCCCATTCGTTCTCATCACGAAGGACGGAAGTAAGAAGAGGAAAAACAGTGGTCCCCTGGAGGGAAAAAAAGAGAGCGAGGCGTAAAGTCTCAGAATGAAAGCACCTTTTCACCTTTTCAGATGTTGATGAACATTTTATGTTTCTTGTCTGTTTAATCAATGTTTACAATAAACCTTAGTTTGTCTTCTTTCGTTGGATTTTCTGTTATATTGCTTTTACGTGATTTGTAAACTTTTGTTTTAAAAGGTTCTATATAAATAAACTTCTTATTTTCAGCAAAAATAAATAAATAGACGTGAGCAACCTCTTTGATGAAGAAGCCCTGGATGGTGACGTCTCGGCTGGTTTTGTGAGGAATGGCCATGGGAACGACGTTGGCCAGTCTCTGCGTCTCATGGATTACAGCGTCAGTGTACGGCATGTTCCTCCGGTCCTCTACCTGGACCTGACGGCTTCCGACCACCCTGCTCAGCTCCTCCTGGACCTGGTCTGGACTCACATATTAACAAATCAATATCCTTTGACTGCATTCGATCAAGACGAGTCCACAGCCACTCAACCTCTGACGCTGTGGCCTACTTTGAGTCACTTGCTATTATATTTCCCTAAACTGACATGAAAACAAAGCCACTACAAAACAATCTATACAAAATAAAATGTCCTCTTGTTTTGAACTTGTTTATGTCAAATAGGCTATTTAAGGCCATATACAGGTTAAAAAACAAATGCACACCAACCAGCCTCATCCCTCTACCTTATATGTGGATATTTGGCCATAAGAAGCAACCCCCATCTCAGTGTCGTCGATGTGGTATCACTAGCAGCTGAAAACAGGTTGGTCACTGTGAATATCAAGTTCTCCTCATTGTAGTGGGTGTTCTTAACGCACACCTCCTAACAGAGAGAACGACCACATATTATTAAATATGCATACCATTAGCTCTTTTTGATGGATGAAAAGTGCAAAAATGTTGTCTTACTTCCTCCTTCTGCTTCCGGATCAGAAAACAGTCAACGAGCCCCCTGCTGAGGTGAGGGTCCAGTGTCTCTTTCCGATGCATGATTAATTCTTTGACATCTCCGACAGCCGCAGCATAATTTTTTAATAGCAGCTGTCGGTTTTTTATCCAACTAGTCAGCCTGGGAAACATGTTGTAAATCTGTGCCATAACAGAGAAACAGCAAAGATTAGTGAAGACAATGTACAGCAAACAACAAAGTGGAACTCATAGAACAATACACAGTCGTCATGGTTTGTTTAACACATTAGACATCAAGATGTGGTCTATGTGCCCCATTACATACAGTATATGTATTCATGAACTGTATATTTAGCATTTAGACACATTTTCATTTTCACCCAAGCCGTAATCCAAAAACTGAAAGTATACCGGCCTAAATGTTGTGAAGAGATCTGCAGACAATACTCAGCCTTATGTTGCTGTATATGAATCTACTGCTGTACAATGCTGATGCCGTTTCCCCTCCTCCACGGCCTTTCACAGCTTCGTCAGCTTCCGTTGCCTTTGAGCAATCCCTTTAAAACTGCAGCAAACGTGAAGCTCACCTGGACTGACGCAGATCCCGAAACGCGGATGCTTTCGTTGCTTCTTCTCACCATGTCGTTGAATCTGGGGTCATCGTATTCAAACCTGCTGCCGTACACGCTAGCGGAGATGATATTGGATGTTGCGTGAGTTAGGGGGCATCCTGTATCAAATGGTTTCCCTGTGAAATGGCAGTGAGGAATAAGGACATTATTAAGACGCGAGAGTGCCGTCTTGTATTACTAAAGCAAACCTCACCATGACTGACACTGGCTGGAAATAAATAAAATATGGACCATGATTTGAGCACAGCGTAGCACAAGAAGTGTCCTGATATGTTAGATAACAAACCACGTGGAGGAATTGTCACTGTGACCTTGTTTTATTTTGTGTAGAACACCTTGTCCCACTTCTGTGCTTCAGCAACATACCTTTGTAGCTTTCAAACACTTGGATCAGAAAGTGGCATTCCTCCAAGATCTTATGCTCAGATAGTCTTTTGCCCATTCCAAAGTCTTTGAGGGTGCTGATGGCAAAACGTTGCATCTCTTTCCACGATTCTCCATTCGAAAACAGAATTCCTATCAAGCATGACATGCAAGTTGCATTTAATCTGTACTAGTCAGATATCATGACAGCACTCATCAGTGATGAAATACAATAGTATGTGTGCTCTTGATTCTGCTATAACACACTGTATATTAAGGAGTATGTAAAGGTAGATCATACCATGACCGAGGTTCAAATCAGAAAAGATAGGGGCGATGTATCTGTCTCCAAACTCTTCTCCACAGCCGACCAGAGCCTCTTTGACGGCCTTGTAGCCGGCCAGGACCACCGCTTTATTGCTCCCAAAGTAGACTGTGAATACAGAACCGTTTCTTTGAAAGCTATAATACAAAAGGAATACTATACAAATGATAGATAGATAGATAGATAGATAGATAGATAGATAGATAGATAGATGACTAAATGGAGTTGTTTTGAGTAAGATCTTACCTCCCACAGGGAAATGTTGAGCTTGTTGAGATCAAGCTGCAACAGGTTGCCAAGCAGGGGAAGAGGCCTCGGACCTGGAGGCAGCTTCCTGAACTCCTGGGAGGTGAATTTATTGGAGACTAGATGGAAGCAGAGCAGGAGAGCAGCAGCCCCCAACAGAGCTGTGGGACTAAAGCAGAAGGAGACGACGAAATCCTCCAAAGAAGACATTTGCTGTTCAGGTATAGCTACACCTCGGACATCTATGACGGCGCAGATGAGAGCCGCGGCGTGCACATCAAACAGCCGCGTGTGATTTACTCTGAGGAGGGCTTTTCCATCACTCCTCCAGCTGAAGTCCGTCTCATGAATTCTGAACCTGCTCGCTCTGTTTTTTTCTTTTTGACAGTAAGTGGGCGGTACCACTCACCATTGTATCTTTACTTATAATTGGATTAAAGTTGCAAGTATATATTTAGCTAAACAATCCCATTGGTCTCTGTGATGAGCCAATATAAGACCCTGTGTCAGAGTTCATGTAAATCTACTGGAAAGTTTGAGACAATTAAAAAGGTTAAGTAGACTCAAAAGAAATTGGGATATTTTTGACTGGGATTCCTCGAAAGGAAAGGTCATTCTAACCAGCTGTTTGTCCCCCTACAGAACCAGGGAGGGAGTGATGGCATACTTACATTACATTACTTGTACTTTCCATATAATTTAGGTTGCCTCTCAAAAGGCGACATGTGATGCTTTTGAAAGGTAAACGGTATTATTCTCTACCTCCATCTGCCTAATGGATCATGGAGGTCTGGATGGTGGTCCATGCCTACTACAAACTATTCATACCCTCTGTTATACTCATTGAATGTGTTGTAACTCTTCTGTACACATGGCATAGTGCTTCTGTCCATCCTGGAGAGGATCCTCCTCTGTTGCTCTCCTGAAGGCGTCTTCCCTTTCTCTTTTACCTGTGAAAGTGTTTTTAATATTTATTGGGAGTTGTTCCTGATCCGATGACAGGGATGTCGTATGTGTACAGATTGTAAAGGCCTCTGAGGCAAATTTGTAATTTGTGATATTGGTCTATACAAAATTAAATGAACTGAATTGAATTGAATTATTTTGTTCCACTTACACTCCTTGTGGTATCAAGTCATGCAAATAGATGTCATGAATAAGTGTCACTCACTGGAAACATTACACCAAGCACAGGTATTTGCTACCATTTGCATTGAGCATTATTTATTTAAAAACAATAGAGATACATACAGTTGGTCAGTTTCAATGTACATGTACAGGACACAGTTAAAATGATGTAATTTCCCTTTTTTAAGTATGATACACTATATTTTAACATAACTCAATCCTTCAATATCAGCAGAACAGACCTTTCCATTTCCACGTATCCAACATTGCAATTGAAGTCATACATGTAATGAGAAAAAAAAAACGTGCAAATACATGAACAAATGTAACAATAGTCGAAATTAGAAGGTTCAATTCTTTCAAGACCAAATATTTGGGCCTTTCTGGAATGTCAGTCTCCACTTTACTCTTTCACTCACACACAAACAGACATGAAGAAAGTCCTGTAAATCATATAAAGCTGATTACTGTGAGTCCTTTCTGCTTTTATGTAAGACAGTAAATACATTTGTGTCACTTGTGTGAAGTCAGAGTGATTTTTCAAGAGCAGGAATGTCATCACCTCAACTTAATGTGATGACCGATTCATCGGTGAATATCATTTTGATCTCCAACGTGGATGAAAAGGAGGAAACTGAGAATCCATTTCTCATCAAAATACGTGTGATTTTTCTTTAACTTAAAATATCTTTCGAAATATTCCTACAGATTACAGAAATAATCTTACAACGTGTTTTAAGTTCAATAAAAGCTTAAAGTCTGTGATGAGTTGGGCCCGCTCTGAAATGATGTTCATAGTGAAAAATCCAAATGAAAGAGGAACAAACATCGCGCTGATCATTCTTCCTCGGAACAAGGCATCGATAATAAGTATTTTACTATCTATTTACAGTTGTCTTTTTGATTTTGTTTTCATTGCATTTTCTTGCGTTCCCTGAAGGAGCAGCTCTCCGTTAAAGATGACACCGCAGTCGTTTGTCCACGGCTCAATAACAATTCATTAGTTAAAATATTTAAGGGCCATCATAGCAGTGTTTTTAAGCGTAGTCTGGATGAAATCAGGAATTATGAGCCTCATGTACCACACTCGCTCGCACGCACACACAGTGTGAAATGCGGAGCGAGGAAAATTAAAATGATTTACAAATAAAACTTTAAAAAGGTTATTGCAGTCCTGCAATTCTTAGGCCCAGATCACTCGCATGCAGTCGGATACAACTTCATTTCAAGTCACGACCGCCAGTTTTACAGCAACATCTGAACGTAATCTTCATCATCACTCGACTGTTATTCCTTCCCTATATATATATATATATATATATATATATATATATATATATATATATATATATATATATATATATATATATAGATATAGCTTCCATGTAAACCGTGACGGCTGGATATCCACATGGTAACACGCTGCGCTGAGACCTGGACAATGGGAGGCGTATTAAATGTACTCAGACCGGACGAAATGTACTCTGAGGATTAATAGAAATCGCGTTCAGCTCTCTGCTCCTCCAGTATCATGCACATGTAAATCGTTTTGTATACATGCATTCATTAATGTGCCTAAAAACAGTCTTTAAATTAGTAAATGTTCTGCTGTGCTCTGGCCTGAATGAGCAAGTGTTGTTTAGTAGCGTGAACACGTCACATTATTTACATCTGGCAACAACATTAAAAGGTTCATAATGATATAGGGCAATATATAGAAACAAGAACCCTCATTAGTTAGATAAGGCGCAAAGGTGTGCAACAATTTCATACATGTATCAAATGGAGTGGTTCATTCTCTTGTGATTATCACAGAAAAAAGCATAAATTAATAAAACAATCAATAAAAATCATAAATAACAAAAAAGGACACACAGATAAACTCAGTTAAACACACGGTTCAGAGTAGCATCTGATGAGTGGCGTCATTGTCTTTAACATCACTGGAAAGGTGCAGCACTGGGAGTTCATTCATTGGTATAATCCGGATCGAGGCATAGTCCCAATTCTCCTACTTCCTTCGTCCCGCAGCAACAATAACAACCACGTCATGGATGACTCGACAAAGACACACAGATACAGTCGTAGAAATGCTGAAGTTGATGCAATTGGCCCAGTGTGTGTGTGTGTGTTCTGGTGGTCAAGGTGAAAATAGAGCTGGGGGTAAAAACTTCTCTGGCCTGTGTACACACCTGCTGTGTAACAAAGGCAGGTCCCACACACACACACACACACACACACACACACACACACACACACACACACACACACACACACACACACACACACACACACACACACACACACACACACACACACACACACACACACACACACACACACACACACACACACACACACACACACACACACACACACACACACACACACACACACACACACACACACACACACACACACACACACACACACACACACACACACACACACACACACACACACACACACACACACACACACACACACACACAGCTGTAGATAGTGGACAATGCATGGGCCGATTCCTCACACCACCTACTTCCTCCCTCTCTCAGTGCAGTGCTGGAATTGGGCAAAGCTGAGGAACACCTGCTCCAGGGATATCTGGCTCACGCAGTAGTCTTCAATCTGGTATTTCTCTTTGGCTGCCTCCAGAGTGCCAAACACCTGGGAGGAGGTGGACAACAGGAAGGGAGAAAACACAAACGCCTCTCCTGGGTTAACGTCACAATTTAAAGCTACAGTCTGCAGATCTTGAACATTGAAAAGACAAAAAGACATGTTATTTATACTGTGTGCACACCGTTAACTACATATGTTTTACATTCAAAGCACCTTTCTAGTGTTGTTATGGAGTGTGTATACCATGACCATGTGACCGTTACCCCGTGTGGTTTACTTAGCTATAAGCATACTGAAATAAAGTGTGCCATTCTGTCCTCTAGAGGGGGCCCCAACACAACACCAGGGCAGAGATAGTACTGTAGAAATAAGTTACCTGGGCCCAGGTAAGCGTTTTGTCAGTCAAGTGATAGTGCACCATTCCCTGGTGCTCGTCTTTCAGTTGACTTCCTGCGATGGGAGGAAATCAAGAGCGTTACATTTGGTTTGTTTCAGATTACTTTCACAGCAAAACAGCGTTAATGTAAAAAGGCTGTAGAATGATAACTGATGATGCAACTTTGTTCCGTGGTTAAAACATAGTTACAATTATGTTCATGGTTATTAGTTATAGTTACTGCGGTAGTAAACAGATGTGTATGGTTATCATTGCAGATGTCTCCTGGACGCGTCTGACCTGGGAAGGTACTTTCGATGAAGTCTTTAAAAAGCTGCAGGTCACTGTCCTCCAGCTTAGCCTCGACGTGTACTTTGGCCAGCAGCGTGTAGCCACTGCCAAACTTGCTCTTCAGGTGTTGGGGACTCCCGAGGCACTTGAACTGACCGTTGACCATCACCGCCAGCCGGGTACACAGAGCCTCACACTCCTCCATACTGGAGTGGGAACATATCAGAGAGACATGCACAAGTTGAACAGATTGTCTCCCTTTTATGCATCAAGATGTTGAGTAGAATTCTTTGGAGATGTATTCAGATCTTTAACTTTGTGGAAGCTACATTGGTGGAACCAAATCGGTAATCTTGAGAAATGGAACCTAGAAACCCAGCCCAGTGTTACCGACTGTTGCTCCAAAAGTCCAGGAATCTAGCATGACGTCGTCAAATACCCCCAAAAATATGTCACAACATTTTTACAATTATAAGTATAACATTATCTTTATTATCTAAATAGCATTTAAAAATGTAGGTGGAAGTGAATTTAAAGTACTTTATAGTTTTATCTTCAGCTCATAATGTTTTATATGTAAAAAAAAAATAAAAATAATAATTTGTAGAGGAATTAGTAAATATAGCAAAATGTAAAGTAAGAAGTGCAATATTTTCAGTGGACGAATTTAACCCAAGATCATCCACTCAAGCCCTGTACTCATGTACAATTTGGGGGTACTTCTACTTTATTTTGAGTATTGTTACTTTTATAAAAGTAAAGGATCTGACTGCTTCGTCCACTACTGATTATTTCCTTATTAGTAAAGTAGAAGTATAAAACAAGCAGAACATTTAAATATTCAAGAAAAAGACAACTACCTACAAATCTAGTAAATATACCAATGCTAATATCTTGTAAAAAGATAAAGCTCACCTATGAGAAGTGATGATTATGGCCTTTCCAGACTCCCGTGTGCGCGTAACGGCGTCCCACAGAAGTCTCCTGGCCACCGGGTCCATGCCGGTCGAAGGCTCATCCAGGAAGATGACCGGAGGCCCGCCAATCAGAGCTATGGCTGCACTCAGCTTCCGCTTATTACCGCCACTGCCGATATCAGCGATGACATGTCATTTACATGCACATACAGCAATACTCAGGCGAAGATGTACATCTCGGGGCACGAAGCGGGAACAAGGGAAGGCTCAGGACGGTCTCCCCACCTGTAGCTGCGGACCAGTTTATCGGCATGCGGCTCCAGCAGCAGCGACCTCAGGACATTCTCCACGCAGCCACACACGTACTTCTCTGGTATTCCTCGCAGTCTGGCGTACATGCTCAGAGTTTCTCTTCCAGTCATGTGGTCCAACAGGGCGTCGAACTGTGGGCAGTAACCAATGCGCTGCTGCACCTGCGCTCAAACGATTTTTACATTACATCACATGTCATTTAGCAGACGCTTTTATCCAAAGCGACTTACAATAAGTGCATTTCTACCTAGAGTACAAACTAAGAACAACAAGAATACAGAAAGTAACATTTCCTTAACATAGTCAAACTACAAAAGTACCATAATAAGAGCCATTCAAGTGCTACTAAAGTGCAAATCTGTGTTTTAATCCAGATATAGTCGGGAAAAGGTGCGTTTTCAGTTTCCGGCGGAAGATGTAGAGATTTAAATGTTCTCTTTTTAAATCTGGCCTTTTGAGAGCAGTGTGGTATCCATTGTTTTGTTTCGTCTCACCTTTTTAATGTCCCTCAAGATGCTGTATCCGTCAATGTAGGCGTCCCCGGAGGTAACGCTCTCGTCGCATGTCAGCATCTTAAAGGTGGTGGTCTTGCCCGCTCCATTGAAGCCCAGGAGGCCGAAGCACTCCCCCTTCCCCACCGCCAGAGACAGCCTGTCCACAGCCAGAATGTTCCCACCGCTGCTGTACACCTGCGAAGGAGAGACGACAGCGGTCTGCAACACCTGGTCACATCCCACTGAGACACACGCCTCGGGAGTCACACACTTCTGTCAACACTGAGGCAGTCGGTCTCATTCAAGTAAGGAAAAGACTCTCTACATACCTTGCTGAGCTCCTGCAGTACCAGAGGGCTGCCGACCATGGACTCGATTATTGGCTGGCACTCCAGGACCCGCTTCCTCTCTTCAGCCACGTCCCTGTCCTCTGGCTGCAGCGCTGCGTCCTCCTTCAGAGGCAACTGACACATGGAAAGACATCAACAACCGGGTCACGATGAAAAGAGACTCCAGAGGATGTCGTAGGTCCTCTGGCAGCAATAGTATAAACATGTCTTTTCAAAACAATTAACTATAATACATTGCAATATGTAATAGCATTATATTGCTATAATACATAAAGTAGTATTTCATAGTACATTCATTGAACACAATTAGATAAGCAGTTAAATGTCATGAGAGAAAGAGCCTGCAGAAACTGGAACTTCAACCTTTAACTCTCTTCATAGAACGGTATTTAGGCCTGCAACTAAATATGACTGTTTATTATCGATTTATCTGCCAGTTATTTTCTCGATAAATTTCAATAATGAAAAATGACAGTTTCAATTTGCTGAAGCCAAAGACGACGTCTTCAAATTGCTTTAGTTCGGTCTGTGTGGCTCCGGCTCTGGTGTCGTTACGTAAGGAGGGATGGATGAAATGTATCCATTTTGAAAAGACTATAACATATTTATCAAAATCATTTGATATCAGTTCGTAGGGACACTTAGAGGGAAGATAATTATGAGTAATAATAATTGTATTCATTATGGGTCAACAACCACGAATATAAACCAAAGTAATAGCAGGTTTAGTTAAAAACTTCAGAGTTCAAGTTTCCTTTTCATGAAGAGTTATCTATTCCCTGTGCACGGATTAAAATCTGCATGATCACCGACCGTTCACCAAACACTAGACTGATCTTCAGGGACTTCTCTTTAAGGAATTATTTTCACAGTGTGAATATATTATCAAATAGATAACTGCTGCGCAGTGCAAGCTGTGCTTAACGGGAAATTTCTGATTGAAACTGAACCATTTCCAAACAAAAACACCGACAGCTGCTCCCACCATCCATCTACCTGCTTGCGTCTTTTCCCCAAGGAGGTGAGGAGGCGCCGCAGAGTGTGGACACACTGCAGCTCGATGACGAAGAGCAGCGCGATGTAGACGACGCCCTGCAGGGACAAGGCCACCAGGAACCGGCCCACGCCGGGCTCCGACATCGAGAAGTAGTTGGTCTGGTACGTGATGTCTAGAACCCGAAGGATACAGAGTTATGTCAAGTAACTTTTAAGAGCAGAGATACACAGGGTTTCCACAAGAAATCTGAACATTTCATTTGTTTTTAATTTAATCTTAATTTGTTCTTTGTTGAAAGAAATGATCGTAATCTATCTGTAGGATACTTCATTATTTTTAATAAAATCAGTCACTACAAAAATGAACCGCCACCATGAGTCATACTGACACCCACATTGTGACTCATCATTATAATGATCTTCAATATCATAGAATACATTTTAAATGGTAAAATCAGGTAGGAAACTGCCTTCTTTCCCAACTAAAAAGTACACACTGCACCACCTCTCTGTAAACAAAACAAAGACCCCTTCATTCTCTCAAGCTGCATTCAGGCCGTACTTACTATACACATTGCACACCCATTTGGATAATGGACTGGAGAAGCAAAATGAGAGGAATTCGTAGTTCTGGTAGAACTGGCTGAAGGACATGCCCAGGCAGTAGTTTGGAAAGATCAGGAATATCTTATCCAGCAATTGCGACATATGCTGCAGTTTCAACTCTGGAGAAGAAAACACGAATGAGAATGAAACATGTTTGTTCCACTTTCTTGGATACATTTCCTTCCCATCTTTCTCTTGATTGTATTGTCAAATCCTCATATTCAGTACTGGTCATCGCTGATTAGGCCCAAGTTGACCTGCAGAGTCACGATGACCTGCGGAGGCTATGAACAGCCAATAGCCTCCCTATCATTAATAACACCCACTCCTCTCCGCACAGGCATCTCAATCAACCAGTATAAGTTGCGAGAACATGGCCCTTCATTGGATTCCCCGCACAAATACTACATCATTGTATTAAATTAAGGAACACAGCTGGACAGGTGCTTTTTCCCTTTGGGCCAAGATGCATTTAACACATTTAAAATCCGTAACACTAGCACATAACATATGGTCCCGAGCACAAAACAAGACCCCGTGTCTCCCCTCACCTGGGATGGCCATGATGGTGACGGCCAGAAAGGTGGCCGTGCCAGAGATCATGTTGAAGATGGTAAGGCGTGTGTAGGCAGAAGCGGCATTGGAGAAGAGGAAGCTCAGGAGGTACATAAGAGGCACAACAGCCCAGCCGTACAGCAGCAGCAACAGCAACACATCCACCAGGTGGTTGTCGTCTACAAAAGCCTTGACGCCGAATGCCTGAAACAACACCTAAGAGCAGGAAACGAGTCAAGAGAGGCTGTCCACCTATATTCATGCATACTGTACAATCAATACTTCATTGTATACGTCAGTAGCTTTAATACAACAAGTCATCAGATGTCACACCCACCAGCATGAGGAGGCATGGCAGCAGGAAGTTGACCAGGTCCCACAGGAGCGCAGAGAACCAGAAGTTTGACAGGTAGACGCCGCTGACCTTCTGCACATGCTTGGACTTGATGGAGGACTCGGTTACGAGCAGAAGGGCAAATGTGCTGGACAGGGAGGCCATGCCGTACATTATGTTTATAGCGATGATGAAGCCCGTCTTTCCCCTGCAGATGGAGGAAAAGGAAGATAGATGAAAGAAAAAAGGGGGGGGAGGTGAAAAGGGTTTAATGGCGTGATCAATTTAAGAGAAATGGTGCAAAAGAAAGGCAAAGAAATAGTAAGAAATATGGACAAATATTTAAAAAAATCCCTTTTTTAGTTATTTTCTTTCCCCCTGAACATGTTTTAATCTACACTGAATTCAATGCCACAGAATTAACGGACATTGATGTCCGTGAGCGCTGATCCCCTCCTCCACTCACTCCATGAGCTGGCTGTGGGCGCTCTCAGACAGGTTGCGTGGCATCGGGTAATTCCCCGTCTGGATGGAAGCGTTGGGCCCGGCGAGGTGTCTGAACAGAGCGTTGTCCACCATCATGAGGGCCGTGGCCGGCGTGTGGTAGCCCTCGTTGTTGAAGTAGGCCGTCGCATGTACGCGTTTGCTGCCGCTGCCACGGAAAGCGGCTCCTACCACGCAGCGCTCGTTAAAGCTGCCGCCTTCCTCCTCTGCCTGGTTCAGGATGTAATCAATGAAATCTGACGGGGGGGGGGGAAAGGAAGGTACGGTCAGTAAATACTCAGTGAAGCCGATCCCCCTCGTCTTTTTTCGCGATGCTTACCCGTGACGTTGACGAGCTCGCCGAGCTGAGCAGGGAGCTGCGTACTGTATGCGTCGGCCAGGGCAGCAGCCAGGGGGCCCGCCCGGGCCGACAGACCCACGGGCACCCTGGTGGAGCCGTAGCGCCGGAGCGCCAGCCTCAGTTGAGGAGCGTCCTGGTTGTTGGGGAAGGAGCGGGCCACAAACAGGGCCAAAACGGTGAAGAGGATAGGGATGAGGAACTGCGCCACCATCACCTTCCAGTTCCTCCAGCTGTACAGCGCCCTCTTCAGGAACATGGCGTAGAACTGCTGCAGGTGTAGTCTGGCCTGAGGGGAGAGGAGCGAGGAAGTGGAACGTGAGCGTGTGAATGATATGCAGAAAATATCAGGGTTATTAAATATTCTGACCAATGGATTTCCATGACTTTTCCATGACTTTAAACCAAATTTCCATGACCAAACCGAAATCTCTGTATAAACATGAACAATTCAGAACATTTTGTGTATTGAGATTGTACGCCAGCTTATATTTTGAGCATCTTTCTTTAAAAAACATATTAATTATTTCAAACTCGGCGTAAATTAACATCTGATCATACCAAATTTCCATGACTTTTCCAAAACTTTTATGATTTAAGTTTTTTCCATGACTTTTCCAGGCCTGGCAATGACCATTTTAAAATGCCATGACTTTTCCAGGTTTTCCATGACCGTACGAACCCTGAAACATGCAAAAGCAACCGTTGGGTTGCTCGCCTCTCACCCCGGTGTTCAGCTTGATGTTGGAGCAGTCCTCTGAAACCAGCGTGCCGCTGTCTGTGAAGTCCGTGACGTCGGTCATGCCGCTGATGCTGCTGGCGTCATCGGTGGTCCAGTCATTGGAGCGTCTCTCGTGTTGGTACTGCAGGGCTGGCAGCTGGATCGCCTGGATGTCCAAACTGGAATCCACCAGCTTTCCCACCCTGAACACACAAATCAACAAGTGCTTGTCCATCAACTTACTGAAAATAAGAAAAACAGGAACAAAGGGTGCCTTCAATATGGGATGGATAGCAAGTACACGACTGTTCAAAAGTTTGGGGTCACTTAGAAAAACGAAAAAAAAGCAATTTTTTTCCAATGAAAATTACATTAAATTAATCAGAAATACACTCTATACCAGGGGTCGCCAACCTTTTTGAGTCCGAGGGCTACTTCAAGGGTACAAAATAATCCGAAGGGCTACTTTTTTTATATGAACTTCCCAAAAAGGGATTGGTGCCGATGAGCGTTGACGGGGTGCTAGCGAGTGCTAACGGGAGAGAGCTCACCTGCGCGCATATCAGCTGAGCTAGGCGCGCGCTGCGCGAGGACAGTTCTGGCTCTTGAGAGACGCTCCTTGCAGAGTGAGAAAGCCAGAGGAGCAGCCTCCCCCAGGTCCTAGTGCCCGAGGGTTATGGCCTTTTTTTTCTTTTTTAACGGAGCTCAATGTTGACTATTTTTAGAACATGCCGTGCGGGCGACTCACCTGGTCCCTGCGGGCGACCAGGTGCCCGCGGGCACCGTGTTGGCGACCCCTGCTCTATACATAGTTAATGTGGTAAATGACTATTCTGTTTTTTAAACAGTTTTAGAGGCCCATCTCCAGTTTTCTAGTGGTACATTGTGTTATTGCCTTAGAAGACTAGCAGAGGGTTAGAACCCCCTTGAAACCCTTTAAAAAGAAATATTATAACTTTTTATTTAGCATTTTCCACAAACAGATTATTCCTTGACATTGAAACCCTTTTTATGTGAGCGCAGCTGAAAACAGTTATGCTGGTGAGAGAAGCTCTAAAACTGGCCTTCCTTTAAGCGACAAGTTTGAAGAACATTAATATTTCAAATGAAAATCTTGTATTCATTTAATAAATTAAAGTGTGAGTTTTCATGGAAAACACAAAATGTTCTCGGTGACCCTAAACTTTTGAACGGTAGTGTATACACGGGGTATAAATACAGGATATAGGATACTAGGTTTTTGTAATCTTACATTATGAATTCCAGGATGTTAAATGTTTCTTCTTTTTTTTATATAGATCTACAGCAGCTCTTTTGTGTGAAGTTGTTCAATCTAATCCACTCTATCTATTTTTCTTTCCTTTAAGCAGCTCAGTAATGTGAAGAAACGCATTTCCTCTTGCGAATAAAGACATGTCTCACCCCCTCATCTCCCCAGATGTTGTTTGCATTTATGAACTCATATACAGCTTCCTACAAGTCCATTTCCTGTGAGATGGAATAGAACGAACTAAAGTAATATTTCAATGTCACAATGATAAAACTAAAATCTAATTTGCCACGTTCGGTCATCAGATGTTTTAGATTATAAAAGATCCTAATCTAGTATTTAATTTGAGATTAAATCTTGATAATAATACAAAATAATTTTTTTAATGATAAAAAAAGAAAGTTGATACTAGCAGTGTTACTCTCTAATTGATGTGAACTTTTAATTGGCTGCAAAATACCAAACGGCAGAAGGAAGCTAAATGACCAAATGTTCAAACGGCAGCTTTTCGTGTCATGTTGGTGTCATGTTTGATGTTTGGTGTGCAGGCGTTAAGGCCAGAACACACCGACGGCCTCTCTGTGTGACTTGTAGCTAACGAGGCATGCGAGACAAACATTCTTGGTGGCGCCAATTAAAACGACATCCGCTCCACTCCGCACGCCGGTTGAAATAGCATGCGGAGTCGGCGGTCTACAGAGAGAGCGTTCTCCTGCCCGTTGCCACAGATACACGAGTCGCGTCTCCAGGGAGGCAGCAGGGACCAACACATCAGCCATGTCTCTGCTTTGCTTGCAAAAAGGGATAATTGTTTCTTTTTAAATGAAAGGAATTCTTGAGAGTTATAAATGTAACTAAAAACATATTAATATGGAAGATGTATGTGGTAGTATATATAAATATATTTAGTTTTTTATTTTGTTTGTTGTTGTTTTTTTCTTTATTTTATATAAATGTTCTGCTTTATTTTGATTTCAACTTAGGATAGGAATGTATAAGCATTTTTTTGCTTCTACCTATACTGTTTCAGTCTCTTTTGTATATTATATAGGATAATATTGTATTGTATTTGATTTGATTGACTGAATAAAATACACAAACAAAGTGTGGCTCATTGTTTAAGCTCCATAAATACCAAAATAGATGTTTGATTGCACAACTACGATATGGGCGTTTACAGTTTGTAGTATATGGAATTTCATTTCATATTAATTAAAATATCTCATCGCTCCTTCATTGAAAATGTGCCTCGCAGGAGGAAAGTTAGTCCTCCAGTCAGATCCCACAGAATGAGGATGTCATGTTTCTCCCACCTGAGGAAAACCTCCTCCATCGTGGTCACTGAAGCTCCGTAGCTGGCGATGCCGAGCTCCTCTCGGTTCATCTCCAGCTCAGCGAACAGCAGCTCAAACCTGAGAGAAGACCCAGAGCGAGCACACACATTACACACACACAGCGGGTACTGTCCATATACACAACACTGTAGAGACAGTTTGGAAAGCAGCCCGTCTCAGTGAGAGGACGTGAGGACTCTCTCCCCACTAGACTGGCAGCAGTGATTACTGATGTCCCAACATTAGCCTAAGTGGGAGCACTCTGCTGCTGGGAAAACCTGACCCTGTGGAAACAGTTTAGAAAACAGCCCCTCTAGTGAGAGGACGTGAGTCTGTTCGCTGTAATTATTATCACCCCACGAGTAAGCCTGAGCGAGAGCACTGTGCTACGGTGGAGACGGAAACAGTCATAGTGACTAAGCTAGCAGCTCTCTTCGAGGAGCCTCTCCTCTGGTATAGTCATTGTGATTATTGCTGTCTTACCAGTAAGCCTGAGCGAGAGCTCTGTTACTGTGGTCAGAAACCATCTGGGGAGAGAGTGAGGACACTATTCACTAGTTTGTAAGCTGTCAGAATTAGCGTGGAATCAAGTTAGCCTGAGGGGAGACACTCAGCTAGCTATCTAAACGCCACTAGTGTCGACTTATAACCTCATTAGCTTCCCACCAGTGGCGTGTCCACCGGTCAGCTCGACCCGAGCGTAGAGAACTCCCTCCGCAGAGGGACAGCTTGTCGTAACCTTTAAAATTTAGAACGGCGAGATCCGAGGTCACAGGTGACTTTGTTGTTATTAATACTCAACCTCGACGGACGATATCCAGTGCTAAGCACCGCCTCTGGCAGGATGAAAAAGTCTGTAGTTATATTATAACTGTAGTTATTATAATCATATACCAGAGTTAGTGCAGGTCGGACCCCTTTCACAGAAGTCGTCACTTAGGCACCATGTTCAGCCGGTGTGACTTTGGATCATTCTACCCTTCAGGCCACTTCACACTTTCCACTGTGTTACTTTGAGAATGAACCGAGCGACTGGCTCACCGGTTGGTGCTTTCTTTGGGCAGGATGTAGGAGAGCTCTGCCCCCGCGCTGCTCTCCACGGTGGCATTGGGAACATACATGTGGACGATGCGGGTGATCTCGGACACGTTGCATAGAGCGTCCTTTACGATCACCATGTGGTAGCCGGCACCTGGTGAGCAGAAGAGAGGAGGCCGGTATCGTTAATCGGAAGTTCCAATTCTCCTGAATATCCAGGTCTGAAATATAAAAGCAAGAACAGCAACATATTGGGCATTACTACTGCAGCCCCTTCCACACCACTGCTCACTGACCATATTTGTTCTTGAGGAAGAGCGGTGACCCGATGCACTGCAGCTCTCCTCCCGCCATGATGGTGATGCGGTCGCCGAGCAGGTCGGCCTCGTCCATGAAGTGTGTGGTGAGCAGGATGGTGCGACCGCGCTTCTCCCCCTGCAGGAGGTCCCAGGTGGCACGCCGAGCCGACGGGTCCATCCCGGATGTGGGCTCGTCCAACATCACCACCTGGAGGAGCATCACGTTAGAGGTGAGGAGGTGAGGCGTGGTGGATGTGGAGGAAGGATGGGACAAAAGGGATGAGAGCGAGTAATGTTTATGCTATTCCTCACCTTGGAGTCTCCGATGAGGGCAATGCCAATCGAGAGTTTCCTCTTCATGCCCCCAGAGAGGGTCTTGGAGCGAGCCAGACGCTTGTCCTCGAGGTTCAGGACACGGATGATCCGGTCCACCTCATCTGGAATCTTGTCTTTGGGGAAGCCTTTCAGCTGAATACCGAGCAGATAAACACACACAAAATATTAAACATATAGCTGAAATCAACCCATTCTAAACTTTGTAAAAGGTAGTATGTATGGCATTAAATTGTACAGCAGGGTTCTTACACATTTTGACCAATGGATTTCCATGACTTTTCCATGACTTTAAACCAAATTTCCATGACCAAACTGAAATCTCAGTATAAACATGAACAATTTAGAACATGTTGCGTATTGAGAGCGTACGCCAGCTTATATTTTGAGCGTCTTTCTTTAAAAAAACATATTAATTATTTCAAACTCGGCGTAAATGAACATGTGATTAGAACACATTTCCATGACTTTTCTAAAACTTTGATGATTTAAGTTTTTTCCATGACTTTTCCAGGCCTGGAAATGACCATTTTAAAATGCCATGACTTTTCCAGGTTTTCCATGACCGTACGAACCCTGCAGGGGGATACGGGGAGTCCGTGCAGGTGCAGAGTGGCGTTTGTCGTCATAACATTTCCACAGACGAGCTAAATCGCTCCTTCCTCTGTTGTTTTCCTCTCTGCTGTCCACACACTACTCAGCAACACGTGTGCACGTACACACACAAACATAATCACCTCTAGTAAATATAAGTCAACAAATCAACCTCTTGTGTATCAACACAATTGAAAGTGAGTACGAACCCTGGTACAGGTGCAAAAGATAAAATGACTGTTGGTAATAAAACAACGTGAACTTTCACTTCTGATTTAAAAATCATCTCTTTCAAAACTGAACAAGCAGAACATTTAACCAATTAGCACTCGACAAGAACAACAACTCCGCTGAAGGATGTGTGTGTGTTTTTGTGTCGCAGCGCAGGATGGAGCGAGCACCTGAGCGTAGAAGAGCAGGTGCTCTCGGACGGTGAGGTTATCGAACAGCACGTCGTGCTGGGGGCAGAGGCCCAGGCTGCGGCGGATCAGAGCCATGTCCTGACAGATGTCGTAACCGTTGATGTAGGCTCGGCCACTGGTGGGAGGAAACAGCCCTGCACACACACACACACACACACACACACACACACACACACACACACACACACACACACACACACACACACACACACACACACACACACACACACACACACACACACACACACACACACACACACACACACACACACACACACACACACACGAGTTCAGCTTGTTTAGAATAGAAATATACTTTCAACTAATTTCCCCTTGGGGATTAATATATTTCTATTTCTTCTATTCTTTCTATTTATTAATCCCCAAGGGGAAATTTGTTGACACAGTAGCACCAATAAACTAAACACAATAAAAATATAAATATAAGAAAGAAAGAAGGTGAATCTGCATAAAGTACACAAAGTGAAATATAAAATACAAAATAAAATAATATATATATATATATATATATATATATATACACACACATATACATATAAATATATATATATATATACACAACATATATGTAAATAAATTGACGAGGCTTTTATGTTTATGTTTGTGTGTGTCCATTAGTGCATTCTAGCTGGTCACCTGTCAGCATGGACAGTGTGGTGGTCTTTCCGGCGCCGTTGTGTCCCAGCAGCACCGTGATCTGTCCCTCGAACATGTTCACCGTGAGATCTCGCACAGCCTGCCGTGTCTTGTTGCCCACTTTGAATTCCTGTCGTGGGGATGAACCCAAAACACACAGATGCATCACCCAAGCAAAAGACGTGACCTTGTTGCTTATCTCACGAGTGAAGGTCGAACGTTTTAACGACTCTCTGCATGCAAACGTGCACCATCTGCATCCTTTTACAGCGCGGGGACATGTTGACCCTCTGGGTGTCCGTTCTGCTGCTCACCTTAGCCAGGTGTTGGATCTTGATCCCGGAGATTAGTCCAGCTGGCTCCTCCTCCATAAACTCCCCTTTCAGAGCCTTTTCTCCATTCTCCTCCTCCTCCTCCTCCTCCTTCTCGTTCACCAACGCCATACGGGGGCTGCTGCACCAGTAGGAAGGCTGAGGGACATGGGGCAGAGATGGGGATAGAGTTAGTAAGTGGAGTGGGTTGAATAAAATAGTGCTTTTGCAATTCCAATATAAATTTCCTCAGATATTTTTTAGAAGGAAAGTCAAACATTGCATTATGAATTGCACACAGTTTGCATGCAACTCTTGATTTTTTACTGAAGCAAAAATAATTACAGGATGCAACACAGGGAGCAGAACAAGATCATTCATAAACACACAAGAGAAGATGATTGGACCGGCATGAACATTGTTCATGTGCACTCTCCATTTGAGGAGATTGTTTCCTGACCAAACCGCCCTCTAATACACTTTCTAATGACCAACACACACACACACACATCCACACAAACACACACACACAAGTGCGTCAAAGTCTAATCCACACCCTGCTCGCAGTCTTTTGAATTCCTCATTACGGGTCAGCATGAGTTCATTTTGTGTAACGCACGCCATTTCTTGATGGTCCATAGCTGTTAAAATCATAATCTGTATTTGTGTTGGCTGGACAGACTCAGACGCTTCCTGTTATTCCAGCCAGCTGAAGCCAAAGACTTGCCCTGGCCGATATGCTGTGACCTCAACTTTTCAATCCTTCTCCCCCCGTCACTTTGTCAGAGCCACTTTCACCAAGTGCAACAATTTCTTTAATATTTCCCTCTTACCGGTGACCTTGACCTTGAACCCAACACACTTGCAGTATTTGTAGACATGATGATAACACGTCTTTCACTGTAAACCACAATGTAAAAGCTACATCGCACCGGGGTTCAATTCCTGGTAGTTTGATTGTGAGGTTCAACATATCTCACTGGCCAATTCCTTTTTGTTCTGCAATAGAAGTATTAAATGTCATATTTCATATTGAGGTTAATGAGCAAGTATGTATTCATGTGTCCGTCTCTTCTGGAACAAAACTACTCCCTGTATCTGTATCATTATTAGCCATAACTCATATGCACCCCACCACACTGTGAATAGTTGAGCATATATTCATACTAAATGCTTGTGCAGTGAATTAGTTTATTTTTATTCAGAAAAAAACATATTTAACATTTGATTGCAAATGTTACAAGGGTCACTGAAGTCAATGTGCTGAACTTTGACAGAATGTGTTACAGCAAATCATAACAGAAACCTGAAAACACATGAAACGTACCAGTACGAAGAAGTAGGAGGGGAGAGGCACTCCGTACTCTCCAGGGAACACGGCCTCCACGTACCAGGCCACCAGCCCGTAGAGCACAGAGTCAAACAGCAGCAGGCACAGCACCTGGGCCATGGAGAAGTCATCGTCCACCGTCACAGAGTCAAACAAGGTCGACCACTGGATTCCCGTCCCTGCAGAGGGGCGAGGGATGAGATGGACTTTTGCTTAAATCAGGGTTCTTACACATTTTGACCAATGGATTTCCATGACTTTTCCATGACTTTTCCAAGACTTTAAACCAGATTTCCATGAACAAAATAAAATCTCGGTATAAACATGAAAAATGTAGAAAATGTTGCGTATTAAGAGCGTACGCCGGCGTTTTTCTTTAAAAAAACTATTAATTATTTCAAACTCGGTGTGAATCGACACGTGATTATAATAAATTTCCATGACTTTTCGCAAACTTTTTTGATTTAAGTTTTTTCCATGACTTTTCCAGGCCTGGAAATGACCATTTTAAAATTCCATGACTTTTCCAGGTTTCCCATGACCGTAAGAACCCTATTAAATGCTCTTTTAACAAAAAAGGAACTGAGAGATTCCCTTCCGAGTCTCACCTTTGCCTTCAAACATCCCAATGAGCTGAGCGCCCATGGCCATGGCCACGTTGGAGATGAGGCAGGCGGACACCTTCTGGGCGTGGGTCAGCAGGTCGTAGCGTGGCCACAGGAACAAATAAGGCAGGTAGCTCAGGAAATAGATGAATCCGCCCGCCGCTGCCGCCACATTGGCTGAAGGCGAAAGAGAGAGATGCTGAACGACAACAACAATGTACCTTAAAACAGTGAATTAAACAGCTCTCCCCACGCTCTGTTGTCACAGTTACAGAGGTACGTTGTTGTGCTGCTCGACGAGCTCGCACACACACACACACACACACCCACACACCCACACACCCACACACACACAGTGTTCTGTTCAGATGAAGCATTACGGAGGACACATTAGAGATGGTGGACAAACGGGGATTGAAAGTACCGCATCAGAGGCGAATAAAAGGCTTTCAGGGCTGCTGTTCTTCCATGTCTGAGGATAACACGACTTCTCAAAAGAACACTGGTGACAACTTGAGCCGGCGTGGAACACACATTGACTAAGTGCCATTATGTCCTGGTAAAAAGTACATCAGGGGGTGGGGAGAAGTGCCCATTCAGATGTTGACACAAAGACACCCAAGGGAGGAAACAGAATCTGTTTTTGCTCAAAGGGTCTGTTAGTTTGACTGATTTTTTCACTGCCTCGTTCCTTTTCTATCTACACATTCGTATGTATATGGAGAACCCCTTAAACCTGGTTGGGGTTCATTTATTATGCAACAATCTATGTGTGTCGTCATGTTTGTATGGATGCACAGAGTCCGAGGGCCAACAACACGATGGTGCAGTACGTCATGGATCTGTAAATTTAGCCCTAATTGACGCAATTCTAATGACTTAAGTCAGGCTGTCAAATACCACAGTTTGGGTAATAATGTCTGGACCAGAAGGGCTCGGTTGAGGGAAGCCAGAGAAAGCAGGAAGAAGGAATGAACAATCAGACAAGATAAAGATTGCCATAGAAGATACCTTCGCTCATAGGAAACCTGTGTGGGCAGGTGAGCAGATTGCATTACTGAGGATAGAATTACTTAAACTCAGCCCCTGTCTTTAAGTCTTCACGGCCTAATCATGAAAAATTGTAATTAAGTTAATGATTCTTATGATTGCCGTTAAAAAAATAAAAAAATTGCAGCAGCTTTTCTTCCTGTGCTTTCAAACTATACGTACTTATGGTAATTCAGATGAGTGAAAGTAGTCTGTGGCACTCCAGTGTCCCCAGTTATTGCAAATCATACATCATTCGTAAAACAAGTGCAAAAAATAAGAACATGAAAAACATCCGGTTTCACTCAGACAGACCCTCCACAGCCACATCTCCATCATCCAACTCGCCTAAGTGTTTTGCTTTACACTTAGCCAAACTAGTTTCTACAGTGTGTCTCTTGTTAAAAGAAGCTTTTGTACAACTTCTCTATAAAAGGCATGAAAATGAGGCTGTGCAACCCGAGCTGCTCTGCTCTCCTCTTTCATTCAGACGCTGGCCGCAAGGCGAAAAGCAGATACTTTGACCTACATCTGAGTAATGTCTCACAGACACACACACACACACACACACAGAAATAACACACACACACACACAGTACAGTTCAGAGAGAGTCCTGTTAACAGCATCTGACGACACAAAGAGGCAAGAGACCGACAGTCAAAAGTAACCTACTTATTAATTAATTCAGATATAGAAACACGCGCACACCTCGAGAGAAGAAGGCACTGATCATGAAGCTGAAGTTGATGGTGGCTACAGTGAAGACGAGCAGGAAGACAAAGACCAGCGAGGGGTCACTGTAGGACAGCACTGCTCCATAAGGTTTGACCTGAAAGAAAACAGATAGTTCAGGGCCCGGCTTTGACATATATGTATAGCCTCTTACTTTCGACTCACACTGTATGAGAGATGCAGCTTAGCGGCATATGTGTACTCTAAATAAATACTATGCTGCAGGTATGCATTTCCACGGAAAGAAATACTGTAGATAATGATTTTGTTTTACCTTTGACTTCTGTCAGAAACTGTTTAAATACGTGAGGACGGTAAAATGGAACAATGTTTTGGACCGCAGACTCACATGGATACAAAGGAGCAGAGTGACAAAAGAGATTGAGATGGAGAGGAAGAGGAAGAACAGGAGGAACCAGGCGCTCCAGTGGAGCCAGTTGCTGAGACCCATCATCCTCATGTACTCCTGAAATGAATGAAAAGAAAAGGGTTGAAATAACGGAACAGTTGTGCGACCGCTTTCAACACCCAGATAGACCTCGCCTGTCGGACCACGTAAACGCACCTTGAGCTTCCTCTCCTTCTCCTGCACCACCGACCGTACGATGTTGAGAGAGGTGTAGGTGAAGCTGAGCACCAGCAGCAGAGGCAGCTGGTTCTGAATGGCCAGGATGAAGACGTCGTAAATAAAGGCGGGGTACGGAAACCGCGACAGGACCACGCTGAAGTGAGGCAGCGGAGCGGCGGCAGACTTGTTGATGTACGGTTGCATGATGGCTCGGTCCACCGCATGCTGTACGGCCAGGAAACCCTCCCGAAAATAACCTGAGAGAGCAGAAACATAAACGCTAGAGAAAATATGCTGCTGTTTTTTATAAATAATGACTCGTGGCACAACCCCACTTACAAAGACGCCTGTTCAAAATCCGTCTAACTTCCCTCTAAAGGTGCAAATGAAAATGGGAAAGAGGCCGCGAGGAACAAAAGTGAATTATTATGCGCGTGGAAATCCGTATTTATGCGACTCTAAAAGCGTCTCCAGAATGCCGAGAGGATGACTTCATCTTCTGGAGCCTTTAGGCTCTCGACTTTAAAACCATATTGTGAAAAGGGTGAGAGCCCCAGCAGATTAGTGTCACGCCCAATGTGTCATCGTCGCCTCACAAGGCGACATCCCGAGAGGCAAACGAGGAGGTAGGTGAGTATATTTGGTGCTCGACACCTCACCAACGCCCCACCGACGTGTCGAGGGCACAATGCATCGCGGTAATGGCAAAAACGAGACATGGTTGCCATGGAAACAGTCTGAGGAGAGGGCTCCAGAGATATTGGACAATAAGTGCTTTTCATCAGTCATACTCTGTGTCTTTGCAGAAATATAAAACCTGTTTGACATAACGGTGTGGCTGCTTAAAGGCCTAATGCTACTTATGGGGGCCTCCTCGAAGAAATGAACATTTCTTCGAGGAATAATTCTGTCTTTTTTTGGGGAAGGTTTAGTAGCATCAAAGCAAACAGGATTCTGGTTTGGGCTTGGGGAGAAAAAGGGAGACTAAAGCAGGTGGGTGCAATACCCAGAGGGCGTGTTCTCACCAGGCGTGCCCCCCTCCCGGTCATACTGCTCCCTCGGTCCCGGCAGCAGGAAGAGGGGGAAGAGGCTGAGCGTGTGCCAGTCCAGGTCACTGTTCGGGTTCATCTCCATCTTCTCGGAGCTGGGGGCGCGGCGTGGGCTGAAGCTGAAGCGCAGGTGGTAGCTCACCTGTATACGAGAGTGCAGAAGGAAGGAGAGGCTCTCTTCATCAACTTGGCCAGAGCCTCATTTTGTCCGTTTTATTGACAGCATGAGTCAGCTCAATGATAACAGCAATAAAGGAGCAGACACACTAAAGTAAATGACAGAGTAGTATAACCCAGGATGCGTTTGGTATACTAAATACATTGTCCATGTGTGTGCAACTATTTTGGGCCTCCTTTCATTTCTGTTGAACAAATTATTAGTCGGCTCCTGTTTTTTCTCCCCTCGTCATTAAAAGCTAGAAATATGTTTTAAATTGAATGTAAGCAAGAGCCTAATACACCACTTCTTAGTTTAGTTAATAATTAATTAATACACACAAATTCATCAAATGTAATGAGTTAACTTATTGACACTTTTACCCTCTCTGACTCAGAATATATCCAAATATATTATACATGCATTCATAGCTCTTCGTCCACTGGATTAAAATGGAGCCCTTCCTGTTGTTGCCTTGTTGCCATGGTTAATCATGGAGTCGGAGCTCCATTGATGATGGCTTTTTTTATTATTCGCCACACGTCCGCCTAACTCAGGGTGAACAAACTCTGATGAGCCGTTCTGGAACCAAACAACTCGGAGATATCCATCTCAGGGTTCAGAGTCTCTTCAACCTGCTTCATGCAGGAAGAAGTTTCTACCAGGTGAATAAAGTAATAAATATGGGTAGATGATTCACCGAAGACTTTCAAGTTTGTTTATCCCTCTCTCTCCTGCTCCTCAGATAAAGATGTTCCCATATGAGAAGTCCACTGTCAGGTGGTTCCTGCTACCTTTCCACTTCTCATTGAATCAAGGCAGACAGCACTCTGATTATAATCACACTACCTTACACGTTTTAATAAACTTGACCAAAACATGCGCGTGTTTGTCCAAGACTCCGATGTGTTCAGACGACCAGCCGGCCAAAACAAACAAAGGGAGCAGAACAAAGTGCCTGAACCAGTCCAACTGGAACACACTGTGGAAATCATTCAATCAGTTTTGTCATTGTGTACATTTCTCCAAGTACTTTATTATAATTTATAATATAAATATATATATATATATATATAGATGTATTATGTATAAAAAAGCAGTATTTACCACTTTGTTGTTTCCCTGAAACAATTACCAGACAACAACACAATGCACAGGTGGAAGAGACAAGCTGCTACAGCGTGTGTGACGGCGTGTGTGACGGTGTGTGTGACAGCGTGTGTGACAGCGTGTGTGACAGTGTGCGTGTGGGCGTGTGTGACTGCGTGCCAGTGCGTGTGACGCTGTGTGTGTTGCGTTGCGTGTCAGAGCGTGTGTCAGCGAGCGTGACAGTGTGCGTGACAACATGTGTGTACTGCACGTCGATGTGTGTGTGACGGCGTGTGTCCTGCCTCTGACCTTTAGGGGCAGAGGTTCATCCTCGTGGGTGAACGGGTGCTCAAAGACCACAGCAGCCAGTATCCTCCCTGAGCTGGAGTTGTTTCTCACGTAGTCCTCAAACTTCTCCTCTGTCTCAAATCTAAACACTGGATAAAGAAACACACACACACACACACACACACACACACACACACACACAAAAAGACAAACAGTATTGCATTAGTGGCGCGGCATTCATCTCACGTACGTCTGTTTCCATGCTCGTCTCGCTGAGAGACCTCGGGGCCCGCTGCTCGCACAGAGACAGGAAGTTGGTGGAGATGCCGTCAGCATACAGAGTTCTACGGACAATATTATCAAGACAACCCAACTGGATTTCTCAAATATCATTTTTTTTATCCACTTATCGAGCACTCGTGAAGGTATTCAGAGTGTTAGATATAGGAACTCTAATTTCCCAATTCACGATTTCCCAATACATCATGTAGGGCGTATGACATGCTTTTCAAAACCTAACATCTCCACCACAAGAACTCCCTCGTGGCTCCAGGGCAACACTCCTTTAGTAATGCGTGTGAAACTGTGACATCTGAAATATTGCATGGCCTTTTCTCTGAGAGAGACAATGTGTCACATCTTGGTCGTCTTCTTTGTGCATCACATGCTCAAATTCAACCTTGATCATCCGCCTCGACTTCTCCCTCTGAACTCGGAGACCTGCTAAATTATTCATGGGTCGGCGGAGCTGGGATCTCCTCACACAGCTGAGTACCATTCTGCCTGCAGGTACAAACACATATCCGTGTACCTGATGCTACGCCTCTGCCTTCAGCCTCACACTACTGCCGTCAGTCAGACCTTCTGCAAGGTGATCTGACCAGCTGGTCACGCAGAGGTGGGAGTGTGTGAATTCAAAAGACAATGCCTTGAGAAACGAGGGTCCAATATTACAGTGTGCGAGCTTCCTGCCTTTCTAAACTCCCAGTGACACCGCCTGACACAAGAGAAGAGTGCGGCCTGTTGCTCCCATGAGGGCGGTTTCTAGAGAAACACGTATTCCCACCTCACTGAACAACTAATTGTTGTCACGGCTGTGGTATTCGTTGCACTTGTTATACCAGTGGTACTACCAGCTCAATTAGGGATGTAAACATTGGGTGTTGCTGCAGCAGAATCCCAAAATCCTTTTAGTAATATTTAACACAGGCTGGCAAATGATCAACGATTTGGTATCAAACGTGCTCACTGAAGTTTAAACATGTTTTATGAAGCGCTGTATTCGGCGAATGGCCATATGAAAAGGAATAGTTTTACATTTTGGGAAATGTGCTTATTTGCTTTTATGCCAAACACTAGCAGAGTAATAAGTCACTTGCATACCTGTCTTGTAAATATAAGACTACAGCCAGCTTCCTGTGGACTTGGCTAATAATAAAAAACAGACTAGCACTAACTAAGAGTTCTCCATAGAACCCTTTTCAGACAACAAAACTGTGTTTTTTTTACAATTTTTACCTTATTAAAGAAACAAGATATACCGTGTTTGATGGTGAGCTTCAGTTGTGCTATTAAACTGATTCACTTCCCTTTGGAGGAAGCTAGCGGTTTCCATGCTTCTAGTCTTTATGCTAAGCTAAGTTCATATGCTGCACATTATTTTAAGCAGGGGATGCCCTAAACAGATTTTCCCTTGAAGTTTAGACAAGCCGACATTGTTGTGCTCAACCTGCAACCAATACCCACCTGAGGAAATGTTCAGGCTGTCTTGCACACCCTGTGCCACCCGACGCACCGCGCTGGAGTTGCCGGGCACGTAGGCCAGCTGCAGCTTCTGCAGCTGGAGGGTGGGCAGCCTGTCAACGGCGTAGCTCTCATAGACCGTGGCTTTGGGGTAGTCCTTGAAGGGAACTTTTTGACGCAGCACGATGAGGATGCCAGAGAAGAGCAGGGGCAGGAGTATCTCCACCAGAGTCACCAGGATTTGACGTTTCTGGAGAGCAAGAATAGAGTTAGTCGGACGTTTATTTAATAGAGCTGTACGAGTCAAGGACACAAGTTAGCAAAGATAAAAGGAGTGAATGAGAAGTTCAGGGTATAAGGGAGTAACATGAAAGAAAAAAACTATTTAAAAAGAGCTGAATAATCAATAATGATAAGGCACAGATTGAAAAGGTATTAAGATTATTAACTATTTTTCATTTTTCATTTTTCAATATGCTTTAAAACTGCTTACTACGTGTCATTTTCAGTCAGTATGGGGTCTGGGCATCAATCTATTCTTTTTACACGATTCAGAAATGAAATTACACAATGAAGCGTGAGGCGACGGCCTCCTGCTGTTGAGTGATTGGAGTACAAAGTGACTTGGACAGTGCCAGGACATTACAATCCAATATCAACCGTCTCCTTTCAGCACTCATCCAACCAATAACTTCTTAGAGGAATAAATACGAGCCCAGAATATACATGCTCCCTGTTTCTCAAGGTTGTTTAATGCATGAATACATTAGGTTATTACCATGTCAAGAGCCTTCAACCTGGAGCTGAATGATTGGTGAGTGTGATTTGGTCAGATATTACCTGATATCTGATCAATTAAAAGAGGTTGTTCGAGATATATATATATATATATATATATATATATATATATATATATACACACATACACATACATATGCTCTATTTTATGTATTTCACATTCAGCAAAGTCAGGATTGAAAAGGGAATATTGTTCTGCTATCAGTATTGAACCACAGACTTCTCCTTGGACTGCTTCATTAAATACAAGTTGCCATTAGTTAATTTTTTCAACAGATGCAAATATATTTTGTATGAATTCCTTTAAAAGGTTTTATATAGGACTTAGCGATATGCTTTCCTCCCAATACGGTTCAAACGGAGGTTCATCTTGCTCTTGTTAGACAGAATGCCATTGTTGAACAAAGCAGGCGCCCAGTGATAACGTTCAGGGGTAGAGCAAACACTTTGAGAAGTGCTCGACTACAGCAGGTAGAGCAAACAAAGTGTTTGCTCTACCTGCTGTAGTCGAGCTGGAAGTGTGTCAACATGACGGAAACTTCTCTGGTAAGTAAGGACAAACTACATACCTCAGAAATAAAAGGTCCTTGCCAAAAAAGCATTTACAGGCCGGAAATACTGTGTCCACATTTTCCTTGCATAAGTAATGTGTTATATTTGTTGGTACATTTTAGCATTTGTACATGTTCTGCAGTCAAGATGGACACTAAACACCACGATGCACAGGATTATTTCCCTGCCGGCTGCTAATGGCCTTGTATTCTCTCCACGACCACAACTGGAGTGGATAAAGCTGATGGAGCAACGACCTCCCAACATGCACGCGATGCAGCAGAGAGACAATCACATTTCCGGGGAGTTGCAGCATTGTGCAACCATCGACTGGTAATAATGTTCAAAACTATGCACGCTGCCATTCAGAGCACACTGGCACTGCTAAGAGTTAAAAATACTTTCTTATCTTCTGAAAACTGAAGACTGACCGACTGGATCAGACGACAATAACATTATGGGTCAAACCTCAAATGAACTGCTAACGTCAAGTCATTCTTGGATGACAACCAGCCAAACAAGTTCACCAACAATGAAAAGGTGAAATTGTATCTCCACTATTATATCATTTTTCCTTCAATTGTGTGTGTTCATTTGTTTCTGTTTCTTTTGTTGAACACAATAATAAATCATTAAGTAGACCAAAAAGTAGAGGTCAGTAAGGACACGTTACCTAATGTCTCATGATAGTCCCATGATCTATGTCACAATTTTAAAAGTAAAGCAAAAGAAAGACAAAAAAAAGACATAACTAAAAAAGGATCATTTATATTTCTAAGTAATAAGTATATAATAAATATGTAACATTATATTTGCCTTGCAAATATAATTAAATGTATTCCTTTTGTGCTATTTTTATATAATTTGCTCTATGTTATTGTCGTTGATATTTGTTTATATGGCCTTCCAATGATTCTTCTGTTTACACATTTTCAGTGTGTGGAGGAGGATACAACTGCATTTCGATTTTTCTGACGATAATGAATGTGTGATTCTTTTTATTTGTATAAAGGGTACACATTGTGCTTTCCCCTAAAAAACGCCATAAAAGGCTTGTAAATGTTGACCTAGCTGGACCAGTGCAGGTACTCTGTATACTGCTGGGGTCAAGGCAACCAGTTTCCATGTAGCTGGCATACATCATCAGGCATTTGAAACTAAATGTTGTGTGACTTTACTGACCACAGTTACAAACAATATCTGTACCCAAGAAGAACATGTAAAGGCAGTAAGTTCACCTCCCTCCAACTCACCTGATGAAGATAGTTTTTCCACAACAGAAGTCCAAATTGTCGTGCGATGGCCATTTTGAGCGGTACGCAGGACGCAGTGCAGTCGGCCTTCTACTGCGGCTGGAGAAAGAAAAGGGGGGAAAGTTTGAGTCTGGAGTTGGAGCTCAATAAAGAAATGTGTATGACTGTTTCTTGAAGCTTTGTTTTATTTTCAAAACTGTTTCCACCCACAGTTTCTGATCAGTTTATTTTTAACGTAACTACAGAAAACAAAAAGAGAAGTGAGATTGAGCAATTGACCGTATCATAATAAGCATAATGTTTCTTGGCGGGGGTTTCGACACTGGACAAAAAACAAGTAATAAGTGATGAAAGTATGAAAAGAGATAATCACATGACATGAAATCACATGAAAGGGGTAGGAAAACAGGTCTAAGTGGTCAAATTCAACGAATGGAGTGGACGTCAGCAAAGAAATTAGCTCAGTTAGAAAAAAGAAAACCACAGACAAATAAATAAAAGATCGACAAAAAAACAGGTCATTGACATCCACATGCTGAACCAGCTACAAGCAAGTGGAGATTATTGATTCAGTCAAAACAGGACTAAGATGTTGACAGAGATATATTCATGGTTAAAAAAACAAGAATTTAACTTGCATGTTACCAGCATATTGACTTTAGCTCATACTTCTGGATACAAAGTTGCCTACCTAACTAAATAACTAGGTACAGTCCAACCAGGTAAGCTCAATAAATACAAACTTCCGCAGACTGGCCTCTGGGGAGTCTTGTTCCCCCCTTATTGGAGTCCCATTTCAGGGCACATCTCCTGAGTTAAACATGTAATAATACTGGTCATACTGGAACTGCCTGAATCACACTGGTGCCATTCATCTCTAAGTGGCTGCATCCCTTTCATGATACATCAGGGCTTTTTAGGTTATTCGTGTAATTACATTTAGAAGATCATGTGCTGAATACTGAGAGCAACCATTTTACTCTGAGTATTTGTGTAGCAAACAATAAGGCTATTACAGACATGGACCTTTTGCTTATTAACTGGAACCTGCCCTGCTCTTCTCTGATTGGTCCAACACAGCCATTGGCCCTTCTGATTGGACAATCGATTTGTTTGTCAATCCCTAAGGATTCTGACGAATGCTAATGATGGAGCCGAAGAAAAACAAAGCTGGATATTTACTTAAATACAACGTGCCAACTCACCGACGTTATATAATTATACACTCTATAAATCAATAAATGTCCCCGCCGGAGCAACTTAAAGACATTAATGTGTCAAATTACCTCAAACAATTACTTCCCGAGTTGCCGTCACTCCTCCTACCGAAGGGAAAACAATTCCTCCTTTTGTGTCTCAACCCGCAGAGCAAAGCATGGCTGCGGGGTTTCTTCCTTCACCGACGGCGTCGAGGCTTTGCCCGCAATTGTGAAGCCAAGGACGTCCGCCGCCCGGTGCGTTTTGGCCGCCAGTCTGCTGCCTGCTAGCGAGGCGATGACATTGCACCAGCTACTGTATTAGCCCGTAAATGCATCAGGCAAAGCGGAGCTCACGTGATCAGTTGAGCAGTGTCACGTGATCTCAACAGCTGGGTTTACCGAAAAGTGTTGTTTTGTCAATATTCGTTTCTATTGCGAGCAGTGGTCCTTCGACATTGTTTCAAATATTGATGTAAGAAATGTGACCTTCAATATATTCTCTATAACGATATCATACTTTCAGGTTAACAGTACAGCAGGGTGGCCCTACGTGTTTGTTTTATACTGAAAGATCCAAGTGGTCACCGGCCAAACAACAGTAAGTGCGTATTTGTCAACAAGGGACATTGAAAGTAAAAACTAAAACGTGTGTTTAAACCAGCAGGGCCCATGCGACATTTCATATTATTTAAGTGCCCGCCAAAAACGTTGTGATGTCACAAGTAAATCTGTAAATAAGTCAAATTTAAACAAGCAGAATTTGCTAAATATAACGAGGTGTAAGCTATTATAAAAGATGAAACAAACGTAACAGACAGAAATGCTAAAATATTGGTTTCAGTGCCAAGACGGAGATACATTTAGTTTACCAGGATGTGCAGTGAACAAACTAGTATATGACAGTTCTAAGTAGAAGAAACTGAGCGTTTCATGGAGAACAATATATTCGAACCGGAATAATAGTTATCCAATTACAAATTAATTGCGTGGTGACACAATAATTAACACTGAAAACCGTGCATGTCTTATTCTTTTTAATTTCAACTAATTTCAATACAAAATTACATATTCACATCACAAACACTGTAGAAAAACAAGTTTCACAAAGAGAACTGCCTTTTTGGAATGAAGCGAAAACAATTTCAAGTAGTAGTGGCATGTTCCTTGTCTTTCTCCACGTATACATATAGCACTATGTACATTTTTAAAACGTAGGTCATAACCAGCCTGGCATAACAGTAAACACTTTATTTACAGTCAGTCACAGGCATTGTGTACTGCGTCCTGGATTAGGAATACAGTACTTTATAAACCCCATCAGGTAAAACATTTCCTTTAGTGTCAGAATTTATTTTTCACTCCCAGGAAAAGCAAATTCACTCAAAACACTTCAGTATCGATTGTTCAAGCGGGGAAAAGGTTACATTTCATTGAATGGCCCTCCGTCTGATGATAAAAGTGAGACCTAATTCAGATGGGAGGAAAAGTGGGTCGAGTCAAACGTCTCACTGTCGGCAGGTTTCATGTAGCCTCGAGTGCCTCGCTACATTAGAGTTGACCAGTTAATGACTGCGTAGCAATAAACATCTGGATGATCGGCTCAGGTTTGTACAAAACTCATCCAGTTGTCGATTCTTGGTAAGTTACATTATCAGCATGTAATGTCAATATCTCAACAGCTAACATGTTAAAATCTGTTGTTCCCGATGGGATGACTGCTAAAAGTCTCTCGGGGAATATGGATCAAACTGGTGGAATAGATATCCGCACACTTTGCATCCCATGCAGAGAACACTGTAGCTTTCGGTCTAAAAAGGACCGTTTCCAGGTAATATTGATAAAAGATTATTAACAGCACAACCGGGGCGTATGCACTCTAGAAGACGCCGACTACTAGGAGTAATTTCACAGTTCTGTTTCTATTGAAGTAGACGCCCCTGACAATACACTGCAACAGTACCTTTGGCAAACGCATGTAGAACTAAAAAGGACAAATCCGAACACATTAGTTCATACAATCATATTTTTAGGCTTCAGATGCAGAAATATTTATCAACTAGATGACACGAGTCACCTACTGATGCAATTCACCAACTACAAGATAGTCTTGTACAGACAGTGCATATCAGAAACCAAAAACATTCCCAATAATACATCAGCTATGTTTGAGGTTTTTGTACAATACAAGTTTAACAACACCTTCTTCACCCCCCAAAAAACAAGCCCAAAGTTTCATTTCTTTTACAACTATCTAACGTGATCCGAGATAGGTTGTTGTAGAAGCCTGAAAAACAGAAATGTTCCTGAGGAAAGTCAAATCGTGTTCCAGTGGTTTTAGAGCAGACCGTCTTGGTTCGTGAGAGGTATGTTATTGGACCATGCCTGTAAACGAAATGCAACAGAAAGGCAAGTTTCCTGGTAATTTGTTTGTTTCCCCTCCCCCCCTTACTTGAAAGTCTCTTGATCTTCTGGCAATTTACGGCTCAGTGCAGACGAACCGAAGTGAGGAACATCATTGAGAACTGAAGAAAAGTGCTGGAGGTTGATAACCGAGAGGCGGTCTCTGAGCAACAGCCAGTCGAACCCCCCCCCCCACGTCTATAGGCTCAAAAACCCTGCATTGGCAGAATACTCGTCTCCTTCCTCCTCTTCTCTTTCCACCTCACCGCCACTATGAGCTGCTGAGTTCTTCCTCTTCACCTGTTTGGTAGAGGTGCCCCGGGGCCTCTGCATGGGCACCAAAAGGCGGAAGCCTGGCTGGGCGTTGGCGGAGGCCGTGCCCAGGGAACTGTCAACGGTCTTGAAGGTGCAAGGCATGAGGGTGGAGGAGGAGCTGGTGGATGAGGGGCTAACACTCTGCACAGAGGAGTATCCTGAACTGTGAAGATCTGCCGGGAAGGAAAGGGGTTCCTCGTCTTTGCAATCCTTGCTCACCTCCTCCACTTCAGAGAAGCTGTCTTCGTCACTGGACAAAGCTCTGCAGTGCTCGAGTCTCTCGTCTGGGTCAGTCAGCGAGGGCAGCTTGATGGGTATCATGGAGGCTGTTTAAAGAGAAATGCACAGGTTTAAAACAATTCATTATTTTGTACAGTTTACACAAACTACAGCCCCCAATACTATATCCTCCATCGTTATTTGTCCATTAAAGTAAGCCTGAATAATATGCCTAAATATATGTGCTGGTTTATTATGCTGAACGTTGCATCATCTCGAGTTGCTTAATGTACTGCGAGACTAAAGTGTGCATTATTCTCTCCTCTATAGATAATCAGTTCATTTATAGGCTTTGCAGAAACACCGTTGGGACTCAGACTGGAATGGATGTGCCCCGCCCCTTTCCCTTTTGCTCAACACACAATTACAGTCTCTCTCTCCCTCGCTCTCTTCCTCCCGGTCCCCCTCATAACCGGAGGAGGAAGTGTCCAGACTCCAGTCCAATATGTTGCCGAGCAGAGTCTCCTCCTGATTGGACAGCTCTGCGGTGGGGGTGGCCACAAAGCTGGCTCTGTGGGCCTGCATGGCGTCATCCCGTCTCCTAGGGAGAAAGTGGACACGTGTGTTACAGTGAGTCACCGGAGCGTCTCACAGATGGCACAAACAACCACCCTCTGGACAAGATGTTTCACAAGTCCACTCATTATGGACTACAGGAGACTCGGCAACAATCAGAACTGCCAAATGAGCAAGGAGAGCGGTGGGGACGATTATTTTTGACAAATAGTAAACCCTACAATATCGAGGTATTGGGTCAACAACATTGTGATAACTGATTTTCTCTTTATCGCCATTGCCAAGAACCGTATGTCGCTTTAATAGCGTCTTTCTCTGGTCCCACACGCCATCAGTTAATTTAACTTCCTGCTTTATTACCGATTACTTTATGTTAGATTGCGTTACCTCCATCAAATACAACAAGATGGTATTAAGGAGGTGCAATACCAATATAAAAAAAAAAAAAACAAGGGTCACGTTTATAACGCGACTTTTCAAATGCAATACAGTATATTAGTATATTAGCCCAAAGAAAATACAGCAAATGCTAATCGTGTGTTCTGCAACACAGTCCTATATTGGATAACACCGTAAAACAAATTAAAAGTCAAAGTAGCCCTGTGCCATTAGAAACCCATGCAAGTGAAGCAAGTTTGAGATTCCTCAGAACAGGACGACTTGATGCAGAAATAGGAAAATGTCTACAGGATAGCTTCGTATATTGCATTGTGCAACATAGCATACATGCAGTAATATGTTGTCTATATATACACAAACACACACCTCGCTCTAATGTATTGTGATGGGGAATTTGTGTGTCAGTCACTGGTTTACCTCTTATTGGTGCTGGACGGAGAGGCCAGGAAGGTGTGGAAGTCTGCTGGCTGACCAGTGGGGCTGGGAGGCTCCATCTGAGGATCCACCTCAGGAATCTCCAAGATCTGACACAGCTCTTTAAAATCCATCACCTTGTGGAAGCCATGAAAATATATTAATAACCAGTTTCAGACAACTATTCAGAGACATGCTTTTCTACAGTTAAAAACATTGTGTTGTGATCATATACTGGCAACAACTTTTTTTTAAAGTACCTTTTCTTTACTGATTTGCTGGAAGGAATCATCTTCAAACCGTTGTTTAACACCAGTGAGAGACACATGCCTGTAATCTTTGGGAACATCTTCACTGAAACTGAGGAGAGTGAGGGGGAAACAAAGAAAATGAGTGAGTTTGATCCCCTTTGCTTGCTGCATCCTTATAATCAACTCTTGGGGACAAATCTTGTTACTTGTCCATTTGAGGATTACAGTTTGTCGATACAATGCTCACCTATCAAAGTGACTCACCCTGAGGCATGTTTTGGTGACTCATTCGGTGATTCACTAATGGTCTCACCCCCCCTACCCCCCAAATCCACCCCCGGATGTCCAGTCCATAATATCCCTGTAGTCTCTTATGGCTCTGCAGCTCTCTGGGCTTCACGTTTGCTTTTATACCTTGAGTGCCATCCATTTTCTTGGTCACCAGATATTATAAACAATCTTAAATCTTGTCAATGTGGCTTTACAAGCATGAGGAAAAGTGTACAGATCAATCACTTTCTTTATAACTCTTTCTGTGAAGGGAAAGCATGACAAAGGTAAAGGAACAATCTGAAAATGGACTGGAGCTTCTTTTTTCTACAGCTTAAAGTAAAAATATATCCGTGTTTACCCGTCCAGAATATGGGCTGTGAAAAGCTGCTGAACAATAAATGAATGGTTGAATGAAATAAACTAATTATAAATACATGTCTAACATTTTTTTCAGAAATGCAGTGGATGTCATAGGTCCACAGGTTTCTATTTTATTTACAAGAACCTACATTTACACATTTTTTTATAGAGATGAAGAGAGACTTAACCTGCTGACAACAAATTAAGAGTAGTTTGAAATGGCTTCTAAGAATAGATTTCTTTGCTGGCTGACCCTCATCCTAGCACGACATCACTTGAACTGAACAAAGGAAACCGTAAAGAGCTGCATGTGCTGAATGTCACCCGACTGACTGGGTGATGGAGCAGCAGGATGATGATGATGATGATGATGAGAAATACATGGTGTGAATATCAGTCAACTCGGGACACATACCACTTGACATACAGCAGCACAGACAGGGAGGCCAGGTTTTCCTTGGAGAAGCCTGTGTAGTCGACCAACTGGCTGGGCCAGAGGGGAGCTGCAGAGATGAGACAGTAGACATAAGTCATGGGGAACATAACGTTTAAACACTCAATTAGGGCTGTAAATTATATTAGTTTAAAAGAAAAGCATTTGCACTACTCGTCTGCGCTTAAAGGGTGATACAGTTCTCGTGTCCGTGAGTGTTATTACCATAGTGATGTAGAGCTCGTGTAAGCAGTAGTGCAGCGCAGGCCAGTTTGGAAGGTGGCGGTGTGGCGAGAGCAGAGTAGAGCAGCGACAGCTCGCAGATGTAGCTGAATAGGTGAGAGGTCCGCCTCTCCAGAGGGAGCAGAGACAGCAGCACCTCACCGTAGTCCAGCAGCGTGGGGCTCTGAGGGGAAGGGCATGAACTCACTCTTTAGATCGGAACGGTTTCAATTCAGTTACTGTAGTCGCACCAATAATTTACATAGTAAAATCACATTTTGTTGGAGTCATTGTTACCCCTGCTCTTTAAGCATCTATATTATTGTACTCACCCTGATCTTTCCCTCCAGCACAGCGACAACCTCCCCCATCATTCGAACCAGGTCCTCATATTTGTAGGTGTTGTCTGTGAGCCAGACAGCTTCACGTATGGTCAGGATTTCTTTACTGACATAGCTGAAGAAAATAGAAAAAGGATCTTTGATTCAAAGCTATAAAATATCTCAAACTTCCCAAAAAACTAACTGTATAACAATGGTTTTATTAAAAGTAAAACATATAAACATCTCAGAAAACAGGCTTGTGTGCGTTCTCACCGTGTACAAACTACCATGCAGGCGATTCCCAATAACTGGAGGCGAGCCTTGGGGACGGAGCGCAGAGCCAGGTAGCGGTCCACACAACCCACCGTCACATGCAGCGTCAGGCTGGAGAAATCCTTCATAGTGGTCACCTCCACAAGCCAGTCCACCAGGATGTATCTGACGGGCAGACAAGAAAAATTAAGTTAGTGTGAACTAAAAAAAAAAAAAAAAAGATAGAAATTGTAGTGTTTACAAGAAATATAGAAATATAGTATTGCTGTGTATACAGTGCAACAAGAGGCCAAAGATTGACGTCTTTAACCTGCATGCCTCACACCGAGGCCATTGAAGAGGTAACTGAAGCGGACTCTTCGAGGAGCCGATGTGTGGCAGAAGTATCTTTTTACTGGCTACACATGCAGCGTACATATGGCGCGCGGATTGTGAAATTGTCATTTCTTCACTTTTTGGACCCAGCGGAGCGCTGTGAATCTTCAACTTTCCCAGAGTTTGAGCAGACTACAGCAAGCTGTGTAAGAGATACAGTAACTAAGGAACTGCCTCCTGGTTCTGGCAAAAATAAATACAAAGAGAAAATGTCAAGACCAAACTGCCAATATGCTCAGTGTTAGTCATTTCCTTCATAGCACTAGTTTATTTTAAGTGTATATATAGAAATGTTGACTCATTTTCATGCAGATGAAGACTGCCTATTTTTACGTCTCTAGAGCATATGGATAAGCAACAAACTGCTCGCATGCCTGGTGCAGCCAGTTGATCACAGTGGAAGCGTTGTGCTGCAGCAGAAACATCCGCGCATGTTGTGCTTTTATTGTGTCCTGGCTTCTATTTATTTTAGCACTTGGTGTGCACAGACCTTTTTACATAAAAGTATATATTTACTGGTGGACTGGCTTGTGGAGGTTCTAAACAAGTAGACGTCATCTGATCTTAAAAATGTTAAAATCTCTAAAGGCTATGCATGTTCGCCAGGGAAAACAGCGTGACTTCATTCTCAGAGAAACCACTCATGCTGGTGTTCCGTTACATCTACTCCTTAGTAATGCAATAAAAAAAAAAAAAAAACGCCAAGATGAGCAAAACACTGAGTCATCGCAATGACTAACATTCAATTGTCTAGAGACAGATAAGACTATTATGAGTTGTGATCATGCCAGTAACAATGGAGTTTGTTTCTTTCTACCTCATGGTGTCCTTGATGCCTTGTCTCAGGATGCCCTGAGTGCAGTGTCGTGATGTCGGGTTGGAGGAACCGAAAAGCTGAGCCACCAGGTCAGAGCAGGCTTTTGACTCCAGCCCCAGCGGATTCCCACTGCTGCACACTTTAGCCAAGGACAGCTGAGGAAAGAAAAGACAATTTGTGAAACAAATGTTTGAGAATGGCTTGACAGGTTGTTGAATTTGATCACACTATAAACAATACGGTAAAGTACTGCAATTTTCTGCCATCATTACAGAGGTTGTGATTTGCAAGAGTCGCATTTGATTCAATGGTTCAGCTTGGGCTTCATAAAGGCGACAAAGAAAACGACACAATGGACTGACACGGCCTCTTGACACTGGCAGATAGACATTAAGAACTTCAAATTCTGGACAAATAGGAGTTAGAAATGAAACAAACATGACAGAGGAAGCCATCAAAAGAAAAAACATGTCTTTTGCATGACAGTGAAGCGCCGAGGGCAAATAAAGACAAAGAAGGCCATCCAAGACTGAAAAAGCACAAGAACTCATTAAATCATCTTGCTGCGACCCGACCCCGGATAAAGCGGTTGAAAATGGATGGATCTTGCTGCATTAATATACTAGCAATGTTCTGTCGAAGTCAATCATTTACACACCTGTGCCTCCCAGCATCCTTTGCCAGCATAGTCCCTGAGGGTTCGGATACACTGGAGGTACCTGCCTGGATCTGCCATCTGAAATTAATATATATACACACATCTTTTATTTTTTTAAACATTAACCTCTTCTTTGAATTATTTTTTCAAATGAATACAATTGCTACTAACAATAAATAAAAACCTGTTTTCATTTCAGTCTTTGAATCAATTTAATGCTATTATAAACTCTTGACATGGAGAAACTACAGTAGCCTAAAAAAAAAAAAAAAGAAGGTATATTTATCCCAATATAACCAATTCAAAAAACAAAGAGATTCACACTCACAGCTGCTTTCCGGTTGTGCTCCCACAAAATGTAGGAGCTCTGTAGACAGCCAGCCTGTGACGACTCCTCCAACATCGATATGGCATCAGAGCGTCTTTCATTGCCCTGGAAAAGGCAACAGGGTTCCAGGTGTGAGGGAAAGATCTTACGAAACAACGTGTTATGTTTCTGGATGCTAACAAAAGGGGTCCAACATGTGATTTCTTACTATCAAAAGAACAAAGCACACCAGGGTTGCAAGTAAAAACAATCAACATGGATGGTTGCAACAGTGGAGTGATACAAAAGAAGCAGAAAACGAGTGGCCACGAGTGTGCTGTTAATAACTAGTCCAACCGCCTCCGTGAGCTAGACACTTGGATTTGAGGCCAATAAAAACTTGGTTCACCACACCCAAACAGACTCTTTTACACTCACTTCAAACAGCTGCAAGACTCTGGCCAAGCAGTGCAACAAGGGTCCTCTCTTCTCCTGTAGAAAGTAAGAGGGGGATACATTGATATACACATACTTGACACAATTAGAATGAGCCAACTTATAAATACTCTGAATTGTGCTCTACACCTTTCTGTTATTATCAATGCAGTCATGAATAATGTTGATGTTTGTTCATTTAAGCCATGGCAGCATTTCCACTGAGCAAGAAAAAGTCAGGCTTGTTTAGAGCTTTATTAGGTGTCATAACAAAAGCATTGGAGATGAAAACAACTTTTATCAGTTGTTTTAAGAAAGGTCCTCTGAATAATTCAGTGATCTAATAAACTTTACATTGTCATTATATATAATATGGTTAAAGTCATTCATGAACCAACTACCTTTTTTCCTTTCTTTTTTTACTTGTGTGGTCTGCTAAGCTTTGAGCCTGTTCCATGATTCTGTTCCAGGAACCTGTTCCTTCGACGTGTCCCATCAAAGATGTTTTATTGCGAGGATCACCACATGTTCTCCGTGTCTCACTCCAATTTCATAAACACCGGCCGGCCAATTTATCCCCCCCGACCCCCCCAACCACAAAACAAAAACTCTTCGGATCTACACTACTCGCATGGATAACCTATTTTGATTTCAAAACGGTGAATTTTGCAGGCATGTTAAAGGGAGGCACATTTTCATATCCTCTTTAATGGGGGAAGCCAAACCTACCACATTGCTGTCACACTCAGCCTTGAGACGGTCGAACACCACAGCCTTGCAGCAGCTGCCGGTGGGCGACCACGGGGGACGAATAAACACCCAGATGAAGGGATCCGTCTTGGGAGAGCGCAGGCTCTCAGCCAGGCTGAAGAAGTGTGACGCCTTGCGACCACATACATCAGCTCGCCCCTCATCACTCAACAACGCTGGTGGAGATGAACAAGGCACAAGTGATGAGGTTCAGTTCCCAAGTTACATTGGCCATAATTTAAACGTGATGCTCATAAGATAATTGTGTAGTGCTTAACTTACGTCCTTCATTGTACAAATAAGCAATCCCTAGCTTCACAGCAGCTTCAAAATTCCCTTTATCGGCAGCTCTGAAAGAAGATAGATGTTTCAGGTAAAAACTCATGCAGAAGAAAAAGAAAAAAAAGGACATCCTTTTTCCAGGAGCGGAGCTTTTTTTTGTGATTGACAGAAGTGACTGTACCTCTCAAATAGCCATAAGCTGTTTGGGGATGGCCATGTGTCCTTGAAACTGACCCTGGCCCATACACTGGAGTGGTTGTCAACAATGTCCCGCAGCTGGGAGTGAACCTGTAGAAGTCAAGACAGTTAGTCCATCACAAATCTGGGATGACATGGCACATGAAGGCTACAGGTTGGGTAGTAGTGTGACTGTGTCTAGAAGGTGAACTCACTGCTCTGACAGACAACAGGTCCTCTGCGGAGAGGCACTGGAGCACACAGAGGAGCACCTCCTCAGGTAGAGACAGCAAGGTGAGGGCTGGAATTCGCTTACGCACACGTTTCCGTGCCGGGACAGAGTAGCATTTTGAACAACGGCAGTGGACTAAAGACAGAAAGGGTAGTTCAGAGTTAGACATGTCAATAACAAGTTCACAATACTTTGGCACCCGTAGTGGGTGCAGTTAAACACATTTGAAGTGCGCACATAAAAACACACAATTATCCAAAAGCATTTCACATCTTAGTGCAAGGTCCACAAACTAATTCTCACATTACGGTCAGATAAATATTTGCACTTCACTTAAAACAAGGCAGAAGCCGGTCCCTGTGCCGGCTGGCAGTGAGACGTGTGAAGAGGCAGCTTATGGCTCCACATTCAAAAAAGCCTACCGTAAAGCATCTCCGGGTGGTCGAATCAAACCCTCTCTTTGAATACGCAAATATTTAAATTCGGGGAAAGATTGACTTTAAGTATCATAATAATCTTACAACATCACCATATACAGAAAGTGTTGTGAGCTTAACAGCTAACGCCGAGCAGCTGACCGAGTCAAAACCAAGTGAGCGCCCAAATTTCCCTCCTGCGATTCAAACGCCACTAACGTCAGGTTACGACTGGGCTAACATGAGCTATTTCATTGCTTTCTAATCACCACAAACGCGTACAGTAACACACGGGACACACGTTATTCAAGCATTACCGGCTGTACGCCTTTTAAAATCAACGTTAGTTACTTCCAGAGGTATCCAGGATTAGCTAACTAACGTTGTACTGGTTAACGTTGGAGTTGGCTAGGAAATGGTAACCCGGCATTAACTCTGTCAAAGTGATAATTTATTAAACGCACGTTCACAAACACTCACTTTACATCAAGTCATGCCCACAGTTATGGTAGTAAGAGCTCGTTTAAGTTGACTTAAGTTACTTACCGCCCGCTTTCATCGCAAGTGCAGCGATCTCTCCACAAACAGCTTCGCCTGGAGCTAAAGCACTAAGCAGCGATGTAAACGTCACGGCGATACTAGCTAATGTGTACTCATAAACAGACTTAAATGATATTTAAACGCAGCTTCTGCTATACAGTGTTACAACAGTGCTCGCTGCCTCTGCTGCGTGTTGTAGTTGGCAAGAATGTTAACAAGTTGTTAGCTGTTGCCTGAATTCAAATTCAAGCACGCGTCCTCACTTGTTGGACCCGCCCCAAAGCTACTCTAGGACCGCCCGCGCTCACCGTTTAAACGCAAGATTCAATCTGATTGGTCCGATCTTGTGACGCCTATCTGCCATATTGTAGCCCTGTGATTGGCCAGCACCAAGAGCGGTAGTACCGATTGGCCATATTTTATAAACTGGAAAATATTCCAAGGTTATTGGACAACGTAACTCAATTTCGAACTACGCGCTCGCCAGTGAATGTATGTGATTGGTTGACCTGGTTCTAGAGACCCACCTATTTAGTGTAGATTGTGGGAAATGTAGTTCAACAGGAAATGCAGTTTAAAGGTACCCTGTTTAAAGGGACAGCGTCGAAAAGACCCAGAGATGAATTTGTATTATGGCAATACGGGAACTATTCCGAAAATAAGCACAGAAAGTACTTTAAACACCGGGTCCTCGTACCTGTCCTGTCCTTTACCTGGAATCCGTCCTGTGTTTGTTCTGGGAACAGGCAATAGCACATGTTTGATGAAAATAGCAAAACAAATACTGTCCTTGAAACAAACATTATTGGATGTTTTACTATTTTTGGCTAAGCTGACAAAAAAACATTTAGTACAAATAAAAAACGTAACATTTTATTTTTCCACTAATCCGTATAATAATAATGTATGTACATTTTATTTGAGTTTCCCCACATTATGGTCAGAATGCTTATACATCCCTTTTGATTAATTTACAAGGGATTTAATGATATGTTGTCTCTACAATTCCCCCCAAAATATGACAGAGGGTTAGGGTGGCCTAACAACCCTGGACAGCTGATAATGAAGTGAATGACTGAACCAGAAGTTTTAACAAGGTTAGAGATTAACATAGCATTGTATGCAAATTGCACATATGCATTTGCACAATATCTGCTGGGAAGTCATATTCAATTGCTATAATAATGTCAGGGTTTATCAAGAGAAATTCACAGCACAAGTATGCGTGAGTAAAATGAAAATAATGAAAACATTGGCGGAGCAAATAAAATTATTGATGTGTTCATTGTAATGAAGCACAATAAGAAATCGTATTTTCAGTTAAATTGCCCTTTTTCACATCACACAGTCAAACAAAGAGAAATATATAAATTCATAGGTATTTGAGTAGAGATGTCAAAAAAATCAAAAATCCTAGTGATTTCTCCTCTGATGCAGCTGCCTTTGTGGAAATTGCCGACATTATTAAATAATTAAAACGATGGTAACAATGGAGCAGAGTGCACTTCAGTAATCGTTTGTTCCTTTCAGGCTCAATATTGATCTGCAGCTCTCCCAATGCCATCATCACATGAAGTAGCTTTTGTTCAACTCTTTCACTGAATGATTCTGTAAAAAAAGAGTAGAAGAAAGGGTTTTGTATGTTAAAATACAAATATATATATTTGATTATACTATTGATTTTACCTGGTTAAATAAAGGTCATATATTTCATAGCTTATACCTATAGCACCAATAGGGCAACCCAATTGAGAAATTATTTTTGTTCAATCTGTATCTATTTTTTATAAACATGAACTGCAGTGTAGGTGAATAAAGAGAACACTTTTCTTCACTTGGCTATGTATTCACGGAGGCATGTCATTCTTGATGCTTTCACGAGAAGTGTTGTATAATAAAATTATCTGTGAGTGACCTCAGACGGGGCAGAGGCTCTGACATCGTCAATTGGATGCAGTTACTGTTTCCATAGAAACCCCAACCATTTTCTCAGTAAAACACAAATTGACCAGTAATGGCTGGTGGAAAGCGATCGGTTGGTGCTTTCAGCCTAAATTGAAAACAATTATAGCAATAAAACCATGCACAATGTGCTCACAAAACAGTGGGTCCTAGTTTAAAGTTTTGTTCCCCAAGCAATCATTATTTGTTGCATAATAATTCTGAAAATATGTTGTTATAAAGCTGCTGCCTCCAACAGGAAGTCATTGGGTTTGATCTGAGAACTAGATGGGAGAGCGATGGCTTCACAGCTTCACAGGAGCTGTGTTGATGCAGCGAGGTATTAGTTAGTGAAATACACATTAAAACACATTTTGAAAAAAGTTATTGTCATCTATAAGACTGACATTTGTTGGCAGACCTTTGCGAAAGAAAAAGAAACAGGAGAATAAGCGGATGTGGGAAGTTCTTAGGGGGATAGAAAAATGTTTTGTAACATATTTTTGGCAATGTCTATATTCATCTTCATCCAGAAATAATAATAAAAAACAATCAGTGTTTGGTGTGTGTGTCAGTCCCACGTACTCTCAAGTATCTGAGTGATTACATCGAACAGCTTCTCATCAAATCAGTTTTTTCTACAATATCTACACTTTGACTATATTATATTTCATTTGTGCCTGTGATTTAATTTGACTGTCTGGCCAGTTGGATTTGCATCCACACCTGTCAACAAAACAGCTGCATAATTTAAATTGATTTTGAAACAACTGCAGGCTGTGACTAACTCAATACGACAGCGTTTTGCACAGAGGCTGTTGATCAGGAATTTGAATAAACCATGAATGAAGTCATCATTGCAACCAAATCCAGACGCTGTGATGTCATTGGTGCTGCCTGTTTTTCTGGCTTTGCATTTTAAACTGATCTCAGCTTTGTATAATTCAAACTACGATAAAAAACAAATAGCAAATAGCACCGAATGCTCTAGTTTGAAGCCAAGTTCTGGAGATTGTGATGCCATCTGGTTTCCTGTAATCTGTGCTGACCCGAGCAGTCCAACTGACCACTTCCACTTCATCCGCACTTTGCCCCCATCGGCCTCCCCACCCTTTATCCAGCCCTAAACACTCCCCACACCCACAGCTTCCCAGCACAGCTACCACTGAATGATCAAATGTGTTCTTACATAATGAAATACAAAATAAACTCCTTGTGAACCGAACCAGTCTCACTTGCACAGTACTTGGGTCTGTACGGTACTAACACACGTGGTCAATGTGGGGGTAGTTTGCCTGTGTTGTTATTTTGCCAGTAGGGGGTGTCATCTATTCAGCTTGATACTGTCCTGCCTGTTTTCCTACCAACCAAAGGTTCACACATGTCTCCGGGTATCTGACCAAGTCATTCAAGCTGGCAGCACATGGAAATGTGTCTATATACAGCATCAACATTTCAAGCACAGGGAGGCTGAGGAGGTCTCGTCCACCGAAAATGTTTTTTTTTTAATGTATGTGAGGTGATAATGTATATCTAATGCGCACACTGTTAAAAAAAGACTAAAAACAGTATAAGTTCAATGTCTCCTCACTCGATGGACTGTGATAGCGCTTATCACGTCTTCCCTTTGGATGATTCTGGATAATATCCCAAAGAAAAGAAGTTTATTAAAAAGTTCTATATTTAATAAACCCGCGGAGACTTTTACATCAGACAATAAATTAAAAACCTCACAGACCAATGTGTTGTGTTCAGGTAACATTTATTTAATACAACAACAAAAATGTACATATAAGTAGAAATATACAGTAGAAATATAAAATTGTCCTATATACAGCACCACATATTAGAGGGCACACTAACAGACATATTTCGTGTCACTCGCCAGTGACAAAGAGCGTTGGCAGACAGCATGGCTGTCCGCCGGGTGAGGGAAGTACTCCCCCCGCAGCAGAAAGAGGTAGATCTTCCCTTTAGTTTCTCAAAAGGCAGAAGGGAAATCACTTCACATCGCTATCAAACTAATTCTGGTCACCTGTCACAATACAGCTTGAAAATCATCAAGTACAAGTATGCAAGCACAATGTACTACACTGCACAGAGCTAAAGAAGAACGTACTCATCGTGTTTTTTGTCAGTATATAAAAGGTTCAGAGAAGACTTACTACACAATGACTTCACTGCTGCCTGTAATGCACCATATCCCCTAAGTATAACACTGCTCTGTTAAGGATGACTGATCCCAATCTAACCGCAGGGATCGCTCCCCACTCCCACCTAAAAGGGAAAGGAGTGACCTCCCAAGCTCTGCATTTTTCTTCCAGCATTACATCCTCGCCCCCCCCCCACCCTCCCCCTCCCCTTCTTTCCTTCCTTCTCCTAGTTTAACAGAGTTTGGCTGACAATCGGTCTGCAACAGAACATCTAAATGCACGCTGATCAGCAAAGACATGTGTGAGAGAGGACTGATGGTTGCATGTTGAAGCAGCTGGTCTGCAGGGCGATCTTTGGCATTGTGTGTTAACTGCTACCTCGGGGTGCATAGACACATTTTACTCAGCAACAAGAGTCACCGATCCTGGAGCCAGAATCGATGAAACAGTGATCAATACTAGTTCCCAGGGTTAAAGGAGAGCTTTTATGCGGTGCTTCACGCAGAGACAAACGGGCTCCTTTCAGCTCCGATAAACATTCTCCGTTTTGCAATTTCTACTTCCGTGGTTTGTATTTTCCCTCCCATGTTACATTCAGTGCGAAGAATATATTTAAGACATGACTAAAATGCCGTAGTGTGTCTCATCCTGTGAAACCATACACCAAACAGAAAGCACCTCTTCACAGCTGTGGAGTTGAGCCCAGCTACATTCACTCTTCCTTGCGAAAGAAAAAGTATATGGAAGGGAAACCCCAGAGACACTTATCAGAGAACAGCATTGTATTATATCTTCAATACTTTCCACTATGAGAACAAAATGATCCCATTCTCTTTGGCAAGAAGTGATAAAGACAAATGTCTCACATTTAAGTGTGTGCTGCTGGGCTGTATAACAAAGGGGAAATGAGGGGATCAAGGCAGAAACTTAGGATCTAGGATGGAAGAAGAAGGCATGTGGGATGAATGAAGAGAGTCCTGTTGGGATGAAGAGAGAGAACAAGGGGGGACATTCTCAGGGGTTCAGATGGAAACGGCGGAATGCAACAGAGCCTTTTTCCATGAGTGCTTGCTCAAGGCACCAAGAGGGAGGGGCCCTAGGGGAGCAGGATCAGTCAAAGTGTCCCCACAGTGGCATGTCCCCTCGGGTAGTGTCCTTCAGTAATCCTGGCCTGTCCTGCGTGGGGTTGAGGTGCCCCACGCAGGACACTAGGCTGGGCCGGAACGCGCTCACATTGAAAGGAGGGCAACAAGTGAGTGCCCCACTCCTTTCTAGCGTGAAGCTGAAGCTACAAAAGGCCTTTCGGGGCATGTCGTCCCTCTCGCTCGGCTTGGACGCGGCTACATGTGAACATCTTTTGTTTCTCGGTAGTGAAGTCCAGCAGGTCCGACCGACTTTCAGTCACCCAGAATCTTTATTTGAGCACACGCAAACACCTATAGCAGGTCCTCTGCCCTCTCCGGCTCACCGCTCACACGGATGCCACTAAGATCCTGCTGGACTCAAGTTCCACTCTCCCATTGCGTAAAAAAAGCTCCCACCACATTGCTGCGGTGTCACAGGACGAGTGAATGACGCTGGCCGCTGACGCGGGCGCGCTGCTCTTTCGGGCCGGGTGTCGGGTTGCCGTCTTTGGCCCACTTCTGGCCTCTTGGAGAGTCACCTGTCCTGGCAAGAGGAATGCTGCGACTGACGTGCCTAGTGACGCCAGCACGGCCTCCGGCAGCAGCTCTGCATAGCGTGTTCGGTGTCTGCGCGAGCCCCCACTGTGACTGCGAGTGCATATGTGGAACGAGGGCCGCGAGGGCCGTGTATCCGCGGGGTAAATATGCATGTAGTGTGGGATGCATATTTGCGTGTGTCTCCTCTGAGGTTGTTTTGACACCGGACACCTGCTGTCTGATGGTAAAAGAGCGAGTGAGGCATTGGTGATCCCTCCTTGTCAGTCCAAAATGGTCCAAACTTCACAGACTAGACAGATACTTCCTGCCTATCCGTCCTTCCTCTCTATAATATCTCAGCTCACGTTCTCTCCGGTATGAGCTGAGCCAAGCTCTGTGATGAAGAATAGAGGGGATTTGGCGCTGGGAGGAGGTGTAGTGGCGGCTTCTTTAGCCAACCCTTGAGCTCCCAGCACTGGGTATGTCTCTGCTTTCAAGTTCCTACCACTGTTTCCCCCCCATGTGCTTCACAGGGGACACCGCTCAGAGGTGAACGAGCCTCCCTCTTTCTTTTTCCTTCTCTTCTTCTTGTGGACAGTCCAACAGGCGGTCGCCATTAGCAGCAGAAAAAGGCCCATGACAAGTAGAATGACCGACACCACTTTAGTCTGAGGCAGGTCATTATAGGTGTAGGTCACCCCGGTTCCTGCGACTCCGATCACCAGAGAGATGATTCCAAAGGGAAAGATGCAGCGGTACCACGACTTCTCCATGCCACCGGTGGCCTGGGACAGACGCTCCAGAGAGGAGAGCACGTCGGGGACTTTGGGCCCGGCGGCCTCCAGCGACTGAGCCTCCTGCCCCGTGCTGGTCTGGGGCTGGCAAGCCAGGTGGCCCGTTGTACAGCCCATCCTGATGTCTGGGAGCTGGTGGCTCCCGGAGCCTGACCGCAACGCGGGCCTCTTGGATCCCGTTCGCAGTCAGCTCTGGCCTGGAGATGCAGGAAAAAAATAGAGAAAATCACAAAAAGAGAGAGAGGAGAAGGAGCTTTCTGTGACACTGGAGAAACGACTGAAGAGGAAAGGCTTCTACGTCAGCGCGGAAATCCACTCACACTTTCTCCTTCTCTCCCTCCCTCTCTTGCTGTTTCTCTGCCGGCTCTCTGGTAGCACATTGTACACTCTGCTGCATGTGGTGGCGGAGGATATATAAGGGTCCGTGGCCAGGGGAGGAGCTAGGGGGAGAAAAACAGGGAAGTCTGAGCGCTCTGATTGGTGTTCTCGTGTGTGACGTCAAACATGGAAGCAGAGAGGATAAAGGTTGATGATGCACAGGAAGGGGGAGGGGAGAAGAGTTAACTGCTCCATCTTTTCTACATCTCCTCGCCACTGACTCTCAATTGCTGTATTTTCTCTCCTTTACTGCAGTATACAAGCTTCCCCTGAAGAATACAGAAGCTTACTGCTGACTGGGGGAAAAAAAGGGGGGGGGGAATCCCACCTAATTTTTAGAACGGAAAGTTACTTTTTCCATCTCCCGTCGCACCACAACAGCACAAATGTGCAATCACAGCCACCTCCACATGACAGTTATATGGTGATGGTGTTTCCACTGCAGCAAGCAGCAAACAGAAAACCTTCGACCACCCACACACTCTCAATCTATTTATGTTCATGCAGGCAGCCGAAGACAGAAGGACATCAAATATACTACGCCTTTAAAATGTTAGTGTGTAGAATAATGAGCATGGCCACACGTGACTGAAATACACAGGCAGCCTCCACTGCTTTTCCACCCACCCACACAAACTGATGCTGCCAGTCCTGCGTGGTAGATGACTCTGTAGTAGTTAATCCACGAGCATCCCTCTTTCTCTCTCTCTCTCTCTCTCTCTCTTCAGTAAAAATATAAATCAATCCAGACATTCTTTGAAACATCCTTATCTCACTCCTCCGCATCTGAAAAGCTATGTTAGGGATACGCAGCTGAACGTCTATGTTTCTATCTTCAGGCAATACTGGATTTCAAATATTTATTTTTGAAAAGGAACTGTGAAATTAGTATCGATAATCACAGTTTGTACTGAATGGCTTTACATGTAAGCGTACTGTTTTCTACAATTCCCCGGAAAAGAGGGTGGTGCTTTCGAGAGTATTTAAGGATGCATGCGTTCTGACACAGCATGCCTCTTTGCTATGCATGAAAGCTGTGACCAAACACATTGACCTCACTCCAGGTCTAACGTCATCTCTATAGAAGCTTTGCCAATACAACAACTATCGTGCATGATATCTTGAGTATCTAAAGAGCCATAGATAGCAACCATTACAATTTAGTTATGGGTTTAAACACCTCCATGCATCTGTAACCATGGCATTGGGTTAAGGGATATTTATTCTCATATGAATGCCCAACTTGCCTCCGTATGAACAGCTCAACTGCTGCACAGTTTAGACTTTAGACAGTCTGCTTTGCCTGAAAAGAAAATAAACCACATAAATAATGGGGTGTATCTGATAATGAACCCTAGTAACTGGTAACCACATTGAAAGGGGCAGTTCACCCCAAAATAAATCCCCAGTTGCTCCCCGGGCGCTTCACTGCAGCCCACTGCTCCTGAATAACTAAGGAGGGGTCAAATGCAGAGAAGAATAGAATAGAATAGAATAGAATTATACTTTATTAATCCCCAAGGGGAAATTTGTGGACACAGTAGCACCAATAAACTAAACACACAAGAATAAAATATACATATAAGAAATAAAGAAAAAGTGAATGTGCATAAACTATACAAGTGAAATATAAAATACAAAATAAAATATATATGTATATATATACACAACATATATGCAAATATGTATATATACACACAACATATGTGCAAAAGAATGTCCCAACTGTGGGATTAATACAATAATTACATTATTATTATTATAAAGAAAAACATATTGAGCACCACAAGCCGTGTGCCACATGTACCATTATCATGGAAAGAAGGCAAACATCTCCAAGGCCGATACCTCCAAAACCAGCCAGCTCACACCAAAATAATCTAGATTGATAAATACCATGAGCAGGTGGAAAATAATATGTTTTTTTAATTTATTTGGGGGTGAACTGTCCATTTAACGATCCCTGCTGTAGCTCACACTAAAACAGAGCTAGATGAAGAATAAAAAGAGTGAAAGAGGGGAAGGGAGGAATGTGTTTGTGAGGGCTGGAGAAAAGAGATGTTCAATAGGCTTTTGAAGCAGAGTGGATTCTTGGTAGCACTGTTCTGTTTCTGTGGATTTGTACTTGGACTCCAGCACTGCAGTTGACTAAGGCTAAAACAAAAAGTGAAAAGGAAAAGGGCGGAGAGAAAAAAAGAGTAGGAAGGAATGTGAATGACAAAGGAAAAGCCTATTCAACTCCATCCCTCTCCGAGTGAGAGTAGCCAATACAGCAGTGTGTTGACATGGGTACGAAAATGAAGCTTCCTCCATGGAAAGTGCAATTGACTTGGATCTTCCATTATGTGACAAAATGAGGTGTGAGAAAAAAAAAGGACCCAATGCGTGAGACACGGGTAACCTGGGCAGGGCCACGCCGTTGGGAGTGGCGGAGCTCTGCTGGCGTCAGCCACAGCCGGGCAGCAGCTGATGTATGCAGGTCACAGGAAGGCTGAGTTGCGTAGGCGCCACTCCCTCTGGGACTAGTGTGTAGTGTTGACATGATCTCAAGGATGCTTCCCCGTCTACTACTTTCACACACACTGATCCAAGAGAGTGAGGGCGGACGAGAAGCTCGCGGCACATTTCCACGCTGCCGTACAGAGAGATGACTGCAACGAGTGGCGGGACACTGTATGTTCGACTGTATGTTCTCATCAAACCAGGAGCCCCCGTCATTGGTGTGACTTAGCCTGCTTTGAGTGTGCATGTTCCTGCGTTTGTGTAGTAGAGGGTCCAGACGGCCACGTCCTGCTGTGTGAACCCAGTGCCACCTGTTGCCCGGGCTGGTACAGCCCCTGCCATCCACACGTCATCTGTGTGGATAGCGGGGACGAGACTTTTAGGCCTCTCCAGGCTTCTCTGCATCTCACACACGCCCTCATACGCCCTCACACAGCATTTGCGGCGGGGGTAAAAACAAGTTTACCAATCTTCTCAGAACCCAGAGATAGCGTATTGGCTCCGAAAGCATTATACATCATTTAATGTAGATTATAAAAGCTTAAAAAAGCTTTAAAAAGTTTGGAAATCAAACGCACAATATGGAGAAACATCATGATCGAGGGTTGGGGTGTTCACCGTGAACTAGAACACACTGGAGAGGTTACAGGTCACGACTAGCAAACACATCCAACTGGCTGTTTAATGATTTCATGAAGCAATAAACAGTCACCTGCCAGTGTGTTCTATGGTCACTTCATCTGAGATTTGAGTGCCACCTGCTGGTACCAGCGGTGTCGTAACGCCGACCTTGGGTTACATTTTTCCATTACACGTCATTCTAGGAAATAATGATTACTTAGTAGAAGGAGTCAAAATATAGATCAAACATAGAAATAGCATTAAACCAATAGAATCTATTTTTAAATCAATTTAAATATATATGAGATCAACTGGAATTACATTCACAAGATGAAATGTATTTGCCACATGCTGATATCATGTCGTATATGCATTTGAAAAAATATATAATTAAATGCTGTCTCGTAAAAACTATGTGAATTCAAGTTTTGGATAATATTTAATAATTAATTAAAAGGGTTTGATGTCTTTCTGGATTATCTAAAAAACAAATGATACAATTGTAACAGCACACAACAATAATAGACAAATTAAAAATGATAAACAACCATCATACAAGTCATAAACAACCATCATACAAGTCACTGCGTGGCATCTGACCAGAAAAAAAGAATCATGATTCAAAGACAAATGCTGACTCTTAGGTTAGAAGTAAATGGTTCAACATGTGTTACACTGGATTGCATCAGATTTTATTTACGTGCGGAAAGGGGAGGAAGACAAAGTAAAGTGTTGCATGCTGTGCCGTCAGTCGGGCTCAGAGTCCAGGACGATGGCAGGGGACCGCTCCCCTCCTTCAGCGAGCAGGGAGTACACGTCTCTCAGCACACTGAGGTCGGGACATCCAGGCCCGGGTACCATGGAGGAGAGCTGAGGGGACAGCGTGTCCAATATAGCCTGTCACACAGAACAACAGATGGTCAGCACATTACCTCTCGGTAAGTATCGACAACAACTCAGCACAGAACTCACAGAACTGTCGTTGCGCCAGGCGCTTCAACCCTCACCTGCTCCAGGTAAATCTCCTGCTGCAGCAGCGACACCCTCATCCTTAGCGTCTCCAGCTCTCGGAGTTCGGCCTCCGTCCTGTAGCTTATCGTCGGTGGCAGGAGCGCCATCGTTCCACTTGCCCCGGCGTGGCAGAGACAACCTCCTGCTGGCCTCCATCGATCCCATGCTTCCCACTCTGATGGAAAATATGGTTATTTTTAGAGCGTGAGCGTGAGCAACCATACCCTAAAACGCTTTTCTGCTCCGCTGCCTCCGCTTTAAATAGCTGGGCCCTTGCCTTCGACCACGCCAGGATAGACGGCATTAAAAGCCCACCGTCACAGAGGGGGATCTGTCGAGGCCAAGGAAAGTACTGATCTGGCACTGAGGTTTCACTGCGGCTCTGTTTTCATTTTCCATGCGCCGAGATGGAGAGGCTGCATTAGCTCGTTAGCGCGCCACATTCATCACAATCACTTCTTCAAACGTGGTTAAAATGCAATAAACGATTAATCCCTCCCGTGGTAATAAAATTCACAGAAATAAAACGACTTACTGAATGGAGGATGTGAGACTCTAGATCGGATGCATGTACTCCCAACACACGATGGAGGTGCGTGGGTTAAGGAAGGTTCTAGAGGTCACTGGACACTTCTCTCCCACACTGGCTTTAGCAACATGCTCACGCTGCACTGGAGCCATTACTGCTAAACATAAACAAAAGTCCCTCCCTGGAGATGATACGGTCAATGGAAAATCTCTGGGCCTTCAGCTTCATTATAACAGCGTCACTGAAGGTAATGGGAGACAATGGGCACACTGTAGGCTGAAACCCAGACGCGATCGTTCAAGCAGCGTCAGGGTTCTTCTACTAATGCTTGTTCATTCGGAAAGTCTGTGCTGTGGAATAGAATATGTTCATAATGTATTTTCTTCTGCTCTTCATCTTGATATAACCTAAGTCTCATTGATATGAGATTATTTTGGGAGGGAACACATGGCTTGAAGAGGTAGGCTATGTTCTGGTGAAACCCGATTCATTCCCACCTTGTTTCGCTTGCTTTGCGACGTTCCGGAGCTGCGCGGCGGTTGTCGGAGAACTCAGACAGGAATCAGACTCATAGTCGTTTTCCTTCCCACCTGCACAGAAATGTGGAACGAAGAACAGAGATTCATCAGCAGTGTAATCACAGGAGACAGCGGAGTGGTTTGGGTTAATTGCTCTGTGTTGATTAGCTCCATATTTGGAGCCTGTGTGATTGTTAAAGGAGACATACAACGCTTTTGATTTTTTAATTATTATAGGCGATTAAATTTCCCAGTACAGACGCATCAAAAGCACCGATTTAAATCATTGGAGCTTTAAAGTTGCAAAACTAACTAATTGTGTGTGTTTGTGTTGCATCATCTGCTCAGGCTCTCACCCAGCTCTGTGGTTGATTCTTGAGTTGTCTGAAGGTTCAGATTGAGGTCATGCCCTTGCCGAGTCAATCTGTCGACCAGAAACCTGGTCTGATCTGGGGAACCACATGGCCAACCCATCGGGAACTAGAGGGTTCAGAGAGGCCGAGTCAAGGACAAGTAGCCAGATGTCAAGACTGCTTAGATGAAGAAAAAGGGTACTCATCAAATGTGTGCAGGCTCTTAGACTCATACTAATTTCCAACAGCTGCAGAATCAGTGGAATTGTAAGTGCTTCTGGAGTGTCTTTCCAAACAATTACAAAGCACGTAAAACAAGTGTGAAGCTTCCACCTCATTTTGACAGGCTCCACTCGTAAAAGGAAGGATACCGTGGCTCTCATCCTCTCCACGAAGTGACTCCTCCCAGGCACAGGTTTCCTTTGCAGGGCAGCAACTTTGTCCCATAACCTAATGATAATGTAACGAGGGAAACTTAGTGTCCAAATAGAAACGGTGAAATATGCTGTAATATGTATGAGAAAAAACTGGTTTTGGCGACCTGTTTTGCTCGCTCCTTAGAGATTTCCATTTGTCCGTCTGTCCAGAAGCTGTCCTGCCGTGAAGCGAAGGCAAACTGAATGATTATAATAGCACAAGAGACCAATCTTCACTGTGACTGCCAAAGTGTGGTTTTCTTTACGGTCTAGTTGTGTGAAAACATACCCATTCCGTGGAGGTAAACCGTGAGCTGCGGGTTCCTCTGTTTGTGAAACGGGCAGCGTGTTATTTGACATCGCTGAAATCGCTGCAGCTTGGCCCGGCTCACGTCCGCTCAACGTGTTGCTTCTAAGAGTCTTCTTTTTAGAGTGGGTAGAGGTGTGGATCTGACCCGAATCTACAGAGCCTGACCCTTTCCTGGCTGCCTGGTGATGCACAACCCCATCTGAAGACAAAGGGCACTTCTGGGTTATCTTTCTATTAATCGTGGTTCGGCACTGTCCAGGAGCGTGGTTAGCTGAAGGTTCTGAGCCCAGTGTGGAGCGTTCTGACGGAGCAGACCGTTTGAGCTCTTTCGAGGTGGCAGATTTAGTGGTAGATCTGGAGGTGGACTGATTTCCTTTAGAAGATGCAGAGGCCTGCGTTCCTTTGCATGCGACAGCTGTAGTGCCAGGTTCCTTTTGAGATGGAGATGGTTTGAGTGAGGCTTTTTTTGAATATCCTGTGCCAGTGCGGACCCGAAGAGCTTTCGCCAGGGCTCGCTCAAGCAATTCCATATCTTCTTTTTCCCCTGGTGAGATATCTGTATCTGTGAAGATAGCAGCATGCAAACATGTGGTTAGTTGATTTATCAATTAAACTTTGTACAACCCGAAAGCCTGCTGATACATGATCATGGCATTTTCACATGATTGTTCTCATACCTGCATTAATATAAAATACTAAAATGGATGATTCATTCAACCACATCTTATATTTTGACATATAGTCGTTTTATCTGCATGTGACAACAGACACAAAATGCCTTCACACCAATATTGGTTTCTTCTGTGGATTAATGAGCTTTGTACATGGAAAACACAACATTTGTTTCATTACCTGTAGCAGCATCATTTGCACACTGGGTCTCATCACAGCCCGTCTTCGGTTGTGGCGTTCTGCGGGAGCACAATTAATTCAATTGTAACATAAGCAATCATTTTTAATAAGATCCCATACATTTAGTTATTAAAAAACGTTGACAAAGATATGTACACTAGTCTAGTGAGTGCTTTCTGATGAGTTTTAAATCCAAGATGAATGATACGCTATTTTAAGTATCTTTGGCTTTACTGTGAATAATAATTCACCGTTTGAGCTGAAGTGATAAATCCAAAATAAAGAGCCGTGGGCGATGAAAGGCACTGCTGGGATTTGAACCCAGGATCTCCTGTTTACTAGACAGGCGCTTTACCAACTAAGCCACAGCGCCTTATGGACGCCACGGTCATGGATGGAGAATAATCAACATTATTGATGATCATTGTCACCCAAGTACATCAATCCACTTTAGTCGCAATTATGAAAGGCACGCTATCGTTGTTTAGGAGTCCTTCACTTCAGCTGAGTCTGTTTTAGAGTGATGAAACAATGTCGGGAATGAAGTTACTTACAGGCTCTGTAGTAGTTCTCTGTACAGCTGAATACTGTCGTCAATCTTGACTTGTTCCGCTTTGCACGACTTGATCGCCTCCTCCACCAGGGACAGCAGAGACATGCTTGTGCCTGATGTCACAACACCACGCAAGAGACCATTACCGACTGTTTAACTGTCGGTTTAAAACTGTGAATGGACGGCAGCAAGCGTTTACTGAAATTGCCAATCCGTCACAAAGGTTTGGAAAAGACATCGCCCATTAAAAAACAAACAAACCCGCGAAATATAAAACAGGCTCATGAGGAAGTCACGTTTGCCCGTTCTTGCTAAAATAAATAAATAAAAAGTTACAGTGAAGCAATGTGAAGATCACAAGGAAGTCCAAAAATATATCGTCGTCATGAAAAACTTCCAACACTGAAGCAAATACATAACGTTACGGTATGTGTTAAGATAACCTGCACACGAACAGAAACTTTGCAAAACAGCTCCGTCGCCATTAAAGTTCTCACTTCTCGCGAGAAGTGTCGTCGTTACCAGGGACCCTGATTGGCAGCTCACGTGTACTGTGTTTGTTGCATGATAGCTCTCTGTTTACAGTGTCACTGTTTCGACAGGGAGAAAGATGAGAAAAAAAGTTAATAAAATCGGAGGAATGAATCATGTCCTGCTCACACTCGACTCAAATCATTCGTATTATGTTTAATACAGTTATTAAAAAACAGGATATGACTAACTTGAGGATAACTTGTTTTAGATTTATGTAACGTTGTAAATGGTGCAAATGATTCAGATCCTCATGTTGTCAATGTACAGTGAAAACTAATCTGATTTGAGCACTCACCTCGATTGGCTTTCTCGCGGAAGCATCGGTGAAGTAGGTTAACTTTCCCAGCTATCAGCAATGTTATGTTGTTATTGACATTAACATGATACATAGCCTACATGGTCTGTAACATGACACAGTTCTTCACAGCAGAAACGGTGGCTCCTAAAGCACAGGTCTAACGAATAACATGAATGTTGTCTGCATTACATTTAATTATAGCATATTTATAGCAATGCCATAATGTCACAAGTTACACCCTTTGCATTTTCTGCATTTTCTGCAAATAGCTTATCCAGTTAGTTTCTTGTACAGTCTGTCTATCAGATGAGAAATAAATCCGAACTAACAAAATATTATACGTATCTGCCAGTAATGAGAGCCAAGTGGCCTTTTATTGAAATAACGATAATAGAAACATGAGACGGCTGTTAGTCATTTATTAAGTCAAACTTTGGTCAAACTAACAGGTTTTAAGACAATAGGCTACTTTTGACAGAAAACATGGTAGCAAGGTTTGATTGGTATATATTTTCAGGGAAAGTTGCCATTTCTTTCTTGCTGTCAAAAATCTGTAGATACATTTTGTTATAATTTTCCACTTTCTTAATATATGTGCATCTTTATAGTCTTACTATTACCAGTCATCTATCCATGCTGTAGTCTTGCTACATGTTATACAGCATTGCTAATTGTACAAGTTGTACCTGTGTTCAAGTCCAACTGTTTACTTATAAACTCTGACATTTTACTACCTCCTGGTCATGTGTAGCTAAACAGATACTGGGATGTTTCATGTATACATGTATTCTGCTTTTCTGTTTGCCAAAAGCATTAGATCACAAGTGCAATATGAACGAATGGTCCGGTGAAATGATCTCCTGCTGCATTTCCTATGAGGCCTGTTTATGAGTGTTTTTGATGCAGCATCGTCCAAGGCATCATCATATCTCTCATATGGGGTTCTCAGCAAACCAGCGTGACAAACAAAAGAAAAATTGCAGCAAAATAGAGTCAAAGAATCCGTCAGTGAACATGGTCGCCAAGCATTTTCTTTTGTGAATTTTCCCTTTTGTTTAATTAACAAATTAGCATCCAAGAGGATATTAAGTTTGCCAATTTTTCCCCAACTGTCCCCCTCCGCTGTTATTGAACTGCATCGCTGGCACAGAATCACTCCCAAAGCAATTTATTGTAATGGCAACAGCTTGCTGGCCCTGTCGGGGGGAAGTGAATCATCTTGTTAGCTCATCTTTACATCCACCAGCCTCCTGTGGCTATGTAGCAGTGCAGGGAGGGGGGAGGGGGGAATATCAGCTGCCACGCCAACCAAGCATCTGACACTGCTAGACTAATATCAGGCTTTGACAGTCACACACACACACACACGCACACACATGCACACTTACTTTCTCTACCCCACACATGGGAGCACAGACGCGCTTACACACAACATACACATGATTATACTCGCTGCATACAATCATTAACAGGTGGACAATCTGCTCAGCAAATAAACAACTACCTCTTCCATAAGGAATTAGCAGCATGTTTGAAACACAATGGAAACTAAACACCTGGAACATCCTTCTTAAACTATAGCCTGTAATTTACAGAGTAGGGAGGAGAAAGGAAAGCTTGTTTTGTTGGCCAGACCAACGGCTGAAGACAGGTTCTGCTTGGGTATGTGTTTGGGGTGGATCAGGACAAACACCTGTTAATCTCACAGTACACTCCAAATCTGACACCTTCAATTGTTTTTTTCAAAGGTGTTCAACAACAAGCATTTGGTATCTGTTGAGGATCTAAACGCCTCAATTTAACTTCACAAAAGTATATTTTTCTTTGCTTGGTCTTTGGTTTTGCTAAATTATCAATTCTAATTTTTTTGAAATGTTTGAAATTACCAATAGAAAATACAAGGATGTTGACCGACATGTGTCTACTGTGTCCACAAGTACGGTCCATCTGGCACGGCTTTGCATTTGTTGATGTGGTCACTCTGTGGAAAGGAGGAGTAGGAAGAGAAACTGACTCTACACTGAAACGCCATAACATCCATCAGCACTGAGCCAATTTCACAACACTGCAGCACCGTAATAACAAAGAAAATTGCATATCAATTTAAATCAATTGTGCTATATAAAAACTAACATTTTGGGAATAATTTCAGTGGCACCAGAGAGTAAGTTACGCAAAAGATATATTTTTTTTTTCCTAAAAAAAAAATTCCATCAAGAGAAATCAATGACAACATAAACAAACACAATCAATTGTTATTATACCATATCTTTACTTTCCATACAAAACATTATTTTAAATAACATGAGCCTTTAGAAAGATTTGTTTGGTATTTTTCATTTGTGTATTCAAACCTTTTGTGAAACAGAAAGTTGCAGATTTGCTTGATGTGAATGCCATCTTGTGGTTATTTTCTTCTAGTTCGCTGAAGTGGTCTTGGACCTTTGTCTATGTGATGATTTTGTAGTTCATCTCTTTGTGATGCAAGAGGTATGATTCAATATTACCGGTAAAATATAATTTTACACTAAATAAATTATACCTGTTAACTACCATTACCATGTGGATTTTGGATGAGCAAATGATCATGTCAGCATATGTTATATTGTACAGCCTGTTACTTCAAGAAAGGTTTTTTTCATATGATTATCTAAATGTGGTATTAATTGTGTTTCACACAGTACCGATAGTTCCATTGATTTTCACTGTACCTGTTTACCAGTAACCTTTTTTTTCTTATATCATATGATTATGTCCATTATCATGCCTTTCCGTAATTTTCACTATTATAACATGAAACCCATCCATTACTCTAGAATAGAGACTGTAAAGACTGTGTCTGTCCCACGGCCACTTAACTTAAATAAATCTAAAGTAAACACAAGAGGAGTCGTACACAATAACCTTATACAAGTTAACACCATTATTTCAGCAGTGCAACAAAACAGGACTATTAAATGTTGTCTCCTAAATATTAGATCTCTGTCATCTAAAGCTGTGTTACTAAATGATTTAATAACAGATAATCACATTGATTTATGTTGTCTAACTGAAACCTGGCTGCGCCATGAAGAATATGTCTGCCTAAATGAGTCGACTCCTCCAAGTCATGTTAATACTCACATTCCTCGAGACACCGGTCGAGGAGGTGGAGTAGCAGCCATCTTTGACTCAAGCCTTTTAATTCAATTCAATTCAATTCAGTTTATTTGTATAGCCCAGTTTCACAAATTACAAATTTGTCTCAGAGTGCTTTACAATCTGTACACATAGACATCCCTGCCCCAAAACCTCACATCGGACCAGGAAAAACTCCCAAATAACCCTTCAGGGGGAAAAAGGAAGAAACCTTCAGGAGAGCAACAGAGGAGGATCCCTCTCCAGGATGGACAGATGCAATAGATGTAATGTGTACAGAAGGACATATTTAGAGTTAAAATACATTCAAGGAATCTGACAGAGTTTATCAATAGTTCATATTTAGGCATATTCCACGATGGAGAGTTTGGAGACCTCCCAAGTGGAGGAGTGGGCGGAGTCCCAGCAGGGCAGTGGCACAGCTGGCGACAGGAACTCACGATCCAACCATCGAAGGTCCATCAGCAGATGGAATCTATGCCGTCTCATAGGGTCCGATGACCCCATGAGACGTGAAGTCAGAAGGACTCCGGGGAGAAAGCAGAGTTAGTCATGTGTGATGGAGAGATGAAGATTCATCCATAGGAGAAAGAAAAGAGGAGAGAGGTGCTCAGTGCATCCTAAACATCCCCAGCAGCTATAAGCCTATACCAGCATATCCAGGGGCTGGACCAAGGCAAACCTGATTCAGCCCTGACTATCAGCTCTGTCAAAGAGGAAAGTCTTCAGTCTACTCTTGAATGTGGTGACTGTGTCTGCCTCCCGGACTGAAGGTGGAAGCTGGTTCCATAAAAGAGGAGCTTGATAACTAAAGGCTCTGGCTCCCATTTTACATTTTAAGACATTTTAATAAATCCTAAACCTAAATTAAATTACGAATCATTTGAAAGCCTTGTTCTTAGTCTTTCACATCCAACCTGGAAAACATTACAGCCGATTCTATTTGTGATTCTGTACCGGCCACCCGGTCCATATTCAGAGTTTATATCAGAATTTTCAGAATTTATATCAAGTTTGGTTCTTAAAACTGATAAAGTTATTATTGTAGGAGATTTTAATATTCATGTGGATGTTGATAATGATTGCCTAGGTACTGCATTCATCTCATTGTTGGACTCGATCGGCTTTCGCCAGAGAGTACAGAAACCCACTCACAGCTTTGGCCACACGCTTGATCTTGTTCTTACATATGGCGTTGACATTGAGCATTTGAAGGTCTTCCCACAGAATCCTCTTCTGTCAGACCACAGCCTTATAACTTTTGAGTTTATACTACCGGAGTGTACACCGTTAGTCAAAAGTTCCTACACCAGATGTCTAACTGACAGTGCTGTAGCTAAATTTAAAGAAGCGATTCCTTCTGCACTTGATTCAATACCATGTCTCAATATAACAGAGGACTCCTGGTCTAACTTTAGTCCGTCCCAGATTGATCATCTTGTTGATAGTGCCACAGGCTCACTGAGAATGACACTGGACTCGATAGCCCCTCTGAAGAAGAAGACAGTGAGGAAGAGAAGGTTTGCTCCCTGGTATAACCCTCAGACCCGCAAACTAAAGCAAACGTCACGAAAGCTTGAAAGCATTTGATGCTCAACTAATCGGAAGAATCCCGCTTAGTTTGGCGAGATAGTCTTAAAACTTATAAGAAGGCCCTCCGCAATGCCAGAGCAGAATATTACTCATCAGTAATAGAGAAGAATAAGAACAACCCTAGGTTTCTCTTTAGCACTGTAGCCAGGCTGACAGAGAGTCACAGCTCTGTGGAGCCCAGTATTCCTATAGACCTCAGGAGTAATGACTTTATGAACTTCTTCAATGAGAAGATTTTAACTATTAGGGACAAGATTAATAATCTCTTGCCCTTAACCAGTGCCAATCTGTCCTCAAGTGGAATGGCTTTGGAAACCCCTGTATGTCCTGGTATATATTTAGATGGCTTTTCTCCCATCAACCGTGACCAATTATCTTCAATGGTTTCTACTTCTAACACGTCTACCTGTCTCTTGGACCCTATCCCGACTAGGCTGCTTAAAGACGTTTTGCCTTTAATTGGCAGCTCTCTTTTGGATATTATTAATGTGTCTTTGTTAACAGGCCACGTACCACATTCCTTCAAAGTAGCTGTAATTAAACCTCTCCTGAAGAAGCCCACTTTGGATCCAGAGGTTCTGGCTAACTACAGACCGATCTCTAACCTCCCCTTCCTCTCTAAGATCCTTGAGAAAGTGGTCGCAAATCAGTTGTGTGACTTTCTACATCAGAATAGTTTATTTGAAGAGTTTCAGTCAGGATTTAGAAAACACCACAGCACAGAGACAGCACTGGTGAAGATTACGAATGACCTCTTAATGGCAGCAGATAAAGGACTCCTCTCTGTACTGGTCTTGTTAGACCTTAGTGCTACATTCGACACCATTGACCATAACATCCTATTACAGAGACTGGAGCAGTCGATTGGTATTTCAGGCACCGCCCTAAGTTGGTTTAAATCCTATTTATCAGATCGATCTCAGTTTGTATTTGTAAACGATGACGCCTCAATGACCACCAACGTTAGTCACGGAGTTCCACAAGGTTCTGTGCTTGGACCAATTCTATTTACCTTATACATGCTTCCTTTGGGCAATATTATCAGGAAACACTCTATAAACTTTCATTGTTATGCAGATGATACTCAACTATATCTATCGATAAAACCATAGGAGACTAACCAACTCACTAAAATTCAAGCATGTCTTAGTGACATAAAAACATGGATGACCGGCAACTTCTTGATGTTAAACTCAGACAAAACCGAAGTAATTCTACTCGGCCCTGAACACCTCAGACACCTCAATTATCTGGTGATGTGATTTCTGTAGATGGCATTACTCTAGCATCCAACACCACTGTAAAGAATCTCGGCGTTATCTTTGATCGGGACTTGTCCTTTAACTCCCACATAAAGCAAATCTCAAGGACTGCATTCTTCCATCTACGTAATATTTAAAAAATCAGGCATATCTTGTCTCAAAAAGATGCAGAGAAATTGGTTCACGCGTTCGTTACTTCGAGACTGGATTACTGCAACTCCTTATTATCAGGCTGCACTAATAAGTCTCTTAGGTCCCTCCAGTTGATCCAGAATGCTGCAGCTCGTATTCTCACTAAAACTAAGAAAAGAGATCACATTACTCCTGCACTAGCTGCTCTGCACTGGCTCCCTGTAAAATCAAGAATCACTTTTAAAATTCTTCTCTTAATTTACAAAGCCTTAATTGGTGATGCACCATCATATCTTAAAGAGCTTGTAGTACCGTATCGCCCCACCAGAGAGCTGCGCTCACTAAATGCGGGGCTACTTGTAGTTCCTAGAGTCTTAAAATGTAAAATGGGAGCCAGAGCCTTTAGTTATCAAGCTCCTCTTTTATGGAACCAATTTCCAATTTCAGTCCGGGAGGCAGACACAGTCACCACATTCAAGAGTAGACTTAAGACTTTCCTCTTTGACAGAGCTTATAGTCAGGGCTGAATCAGGTTTGCCCTGGTCCAGCCCCTGGATATGCTGGTATAGGCTTATAGCTGCTGGGGATGTTTAGGATGCACTGAGCACCTCTCTCCTCTTTTCTTTCTCCTATGGATGAATCTTCATCTCTCCATCACACATGACTAACTCTGCTTTCTCCCCGGAGTCCTTCTGACTTCACGTCTCATGGGGTCATCGGACCCTATGAGACGGCATAGATCCCATCTGCTGATGGACCTTCGATGGTTGGATCGTGAGTTCCTGTCGCCAGCTGTGCCACTGCCCTGCTGGGACTCCGCCCACTCCTCCACTCGGGAAGTCTCCAAACTCTCCATCGTGGAATATGCCTAAATATGAACTATTGATAAACTCTGTCAGATTCCTTGAATGTATTTTAACTCTAAATATGTCCTTCTGTACACATTACATCTATTGTTCTGTCCATCCTGAAGAGGGATCCTCCTCTGTTGCTCTCCTGAAGGTTTCTTCCCTTTTTTCCCCCCTGAAGGGTTATTTGGGAGTTTTTTCTGGTCCGATGTGAGGTTTTGGGTCAGGGATGTCTATGTGTACAGATTGTAAAGCACTCTGAGACAAATTTGTAATTTGTGAAACTGGGCTGTACAAATAAACTGAATTGAATTGAATTGAATTGAAACTGATTGGTCGTGTGGAGGTCTGAAGTTAAATGCATTGAATTAGTCTATAGTTGGTCACATGGTGGTGAGAGGTTTTGCCTATTTAGCACCGATAGTATGACGTATGCTTAGTTCGTTTACGGTATTATTAGGTTATGTGAGTATGTGTGTAAGTAACCCTTTAGTCATACTGGTGTTATTTACTTTTATTTGTTAAAATTAATGATTGATCTTAAAAAATAACTCATGCAGTTTAATTTATTATACTCCACTGTCCTACCTTCAGTACGACATTGCTGTTTCTTATCTTCACCTTTTAACTCCAACATCCTCCCAGTCCCTGCACTAAAGAGAGCGCTACATGGAGGACGTCGACAGGAGCTGTCATTTGGTAATTGTTTACCAATCTGCGTCCTCAGCACTTCCTGTGGGGAAGCGCCTGACAGCTAGGGGCGGAGTCGGCGGATTGGGGGGCGGAGTTATGAGTGCAGTTCAGTCCTAGACCTCCAGCCTGATTTGTATTGAACTCGACCAGGTGGACCTCTCTGTACACTCGTGGGCTGAAGGTTTGTTATGTCAACATGATACCAAAGCCGTCTAAACCGTTGATATATAACGTGAACTATATAGCTGAACAAACATATCGAGTCTGCATTGCGATGTCACGATGACGCGGAGCGTGACATCTTATGTCTGTTTAGCTTGTTGGGATGCTAGCCAGCTATTAGCTACTTCAGCTAGCGTCATCCAAAGTTAGCTTTTGTTGCCCTCGCGAGTTAACGAGATGACGTCAGGACTAACGCGCAAGACGCGCGTGTGCGTCTCGATGAAAGGTGGCCTCAGGTGATAGTTTCTGATTACAGCGATGAACTGAACTGGACAAATCCTTTTAGTCACTCGCCTCATAAACACCTGCTATTGTTTGAGATCTGCGGTGGATGCCAGAAGGCCTGCGCTGTGTTGTTCGAGCTGCTTGTTGTTCGCTGCGTGGTCATGTCGTTCATGCATGGATGGGCTTTTTGAACGGAGCCTTTTCTCATGTAAATCAAGCCAGCTCCGGCCAGACTGTATTAGCTTTCACTTTTCCTTGTCTTCCTTTCAAGGTCAAAAGGGTTGAAACAGCTGATTGAACTAACTGGCATCTTTCCTTTGACCCTCTTGTGAGTGATAACAGCTACAGGGAATATAATTGGGGTGATATCAGCTCCCTTTGTCCTGATTAGACTATAATATGCAATTTACTGTGGTTGTGTTTTTTCTACATTAGATTCTTTTGCCTCTCTGACTCTGGACAAGTTGTAATTACTATGTAGTACGTGTATTTTTGCCTATATGCGTTGTTATTGACTTAGTGCATATAACCTCAGACCTCTAGATCAGCAGGCAACACTGCAGCGTGACTTTGTTCCTTGTTTATTCTGAAGATTAGTTACACAACCTTCACTCGAGACACATTTAGACGACAGCAACTATAGGTCATAGTCATTAAACTTACATACGTTACTATTGCATATGCCTTGATCACACTGGTAGCCATATACTTCAAATATAAAAACAATTTCAAGATTTCATATGTACAGTATAAAACAAAAAAATTACCTAATGTTTTGATGACTTTACAGACGGAAACACACTATTAATGTCTGCAGAGAAGATGGAGACAACAGCCAGTGAGTCCAATGGAGCAGGGCCGGTAAATGAGGGAGGAAAAGATAACGCCCTCAGGTACATCTTACACACTATTACCTTTGAAACGGTGAAATAAGATAACAACATATTAATGTTTGTTGTGGTTCTGTCAAACACAAATTATGCTCCCTATTTATCCCCCAGCCCCTCGGATCTGTCTGAGGTGCTGGCAGCGGGGACCAAGGAGGTTCACGAAAAGGCTGAGAATACCCAGTTTGTGAAAGACTTCCTCAGGGGACGCATCCGCAAAGAGCTTTTCAAGGTCAGTCTGAAGAAAATCAGTTAATGGTATAAAGTGCTTTACTAAACTAACAAGAGGAGATAATAGATAAAATAAACATGTCTGAAAAGAAGCAACGCAAACTGGAAAAATGAGGAAAATAAATATTACGTCATAACTTTTCTTTCTTGCATCCCTAGCGCGGCGCCGTGGCACTCTACTACACGTACACAGCCATGGAGGAGGAGATTGAAAGGAACAAAGAGCACCCCCACTTTGCCCCTCTTTATTTCCCCACAGAGCTGAACCGCCACGAGGCCCTGGCCCGTGACCTGGAGTACTTTTATGGCCCTGACTGGCAGGGCCAGGTCAGCTGCTCCCAGGCCACCCAGCGCTATGTGGACCGTATTCATCAAGTGGGCCGGGAGGACCCAGTTCTGCTGGTGGCCCACGCCTACACCCGCTACATGGGGGACCTGTCTGGGGGACAGGTGCTGAGGAAGGTGGCTCAGAGGGCCATGAAGCTGCCGGCCACAGGGGAGGGCCTTGAATTCTACCAGTTTGACGGTATCAGTAACGCCAAAGCATTCAAGCAGCTGTACCGTAGTCGGATGAATGAGCTGGAACTGGACATGGACATAAAGAAGAGGCTGGTGGAGGAGGCGGTCAAGGCCTTCCAGTTCAACATGGAGGTAAGGGGCCAGGGACGAGGTTTGGGGTTGGAGTGACGAAGAATAGAAGAAATGGATGCTGTCTTTGGGAACACTAGGGGGCGATCTGTTCCCTGGTGTATGGCAAAGGGGTTAAATACATATAAATAATAAGTTATTTTGTGTATAATTGAAGACACTGTCATCTATTTATATCGTTCACCTGTTTAAATATTTATAAAAAAATTAAATGTCAATCCAATTATTTTCTCTTCCTGTTTTCAACCAATTTCAACCATTATCGTTGTCAAGGGACTACAGATGCACATTAGCTGAAGCTAAACTCTGGTACAGTGCAATGGTGACATTTATGTCTATACATGGTCCCTTTTTGAAAATATACTAATAATCATCTTGTCAACCATTCATCAATCAATCTGCAACTTTTAGTAACACGGTGTAAGAGGAGCAGCTCAATCTACACACAACAACACAAAGGATTCTAGTTACTGGACCCAACTCAAATATACTGTTTCAGTGGGAAATACGTCCCGGTACCGAATCTGAAGAGGCTCTAACTTTGACTTTTCACTGGGACTTGAAACGTCACACAGTGTTTTCTTTTAACAAGACTTGGCAACTCATTATTGATATTAGGTCTACAGTATATCCACTCCACAACTCCACATTATTGAAGTGAGTAAGTTAGACATACAATACGCTAATACTGTGTAATGAAGACAAAAATAGAATATATATGTTTTCTGTATATTGCATAGGAATTGCTGGATTAGCCCCAACAGACATTACACTGTGGCTCTTTCATTCCTGAACAGTTGCTGAAGTATTGAGGATGCAAGGAGCTTGATACCATCCGTTACTGTGTGTCTGTGCTGGCAGGTGTTTGACGAGCTGGAAGAGATCGGTGGAACCATCCAGGAGGACGTTTTGGACGCTGGCATGTCTGTCCACGGAGCGGTGGGCGGAGACACCAGCAAGTGTCCCTACTACAACGCCAAAATGGGTACGCTTTGACGCTTTTCTCTCTCTGTGCCGCGATGAGGCTCTGACTGAGGTGTTGTGGGGCTCTGGTCTAAGTGTGCTCTCCTGCTCCCTCTGTGTCACAGCGGCGTCGGGCTGGACGGCGTACGGCTCCCAGGTCGCCATGGCTGTTCTCCGACACCCGACCGGACAGGTTCTGTTTGCCGCCTGGTTCGCCGCTCTGGCTGGATTGGCTGCGTGGTATCTGATGTGATCCGGCCGCCGCAAGAGAAAGGGAGGAGTAGGGATGGTAAGGAGTGCTTATAGAAACACTCCATCAAGCCGTAGACCATTTTATAGTTTCATACAAAGAACAGGTCCAAGTTCGTTTAGTGTTGCATGTTTGCCAACACGAGGGACTGGCCAGAAATAAACTAGGACATGATTCTTGCCAATGGAATCCCCTTAAAATGACCTGTAGGACCATTAGGATGACCTCTCCAAGCACCCTCCATTAGGATGCACCTTGTTACCATTGATCCTCCGGTGTTATTATTCCTCTAACTCCTCTGCTCTATCCCTCCATCCATCTTCCAGTGTGGAAGGACACGATGTTGATGCCGAACTTGTTGTGAAGTTACATTGATGCCCAATTTTCAATTAAACTGCCAGGTTGAGAAGCATGGCGACGTAGATGCCGCCCATGTGTAATCGACTACAATGTGATGGTTTGTTAATTCCACTCAACGGGATTCTCAACATTAATCCATGATGAAACACGAGCAGAATAGCACAGAGTGTTTTTGCTGGTCAGACTGCTGTGTTGATGTTGGATGAGGCCTTTATTTATTTGCATTCAAATATTTTAATTTGACCAGAGAGAGAGAGAGAGAAAGTAATGTACGAGTCAGTAATACTACAGCATCTTTTTCCCCTTCTCCACATTGGTTGAAGTTCCATCGATAACATTCAGACACAGTGCAGTGGTATTCTTGGAAAAAAAATCTCATGATCACATTTCAGGATTCAAACATTGCCTCACATGTTTCCAAAGCGTTTGCACAGGTCGTGCTATGAGACTCAAAAAGCTCCCGTTTGTTTTTTTCTCAAAATATAGCACACCTACACTTTGACAAGTGTATGATTAACAAACACCTTTCAGTGAGTATAGCAGATATTTGAGTATCTACTGATGCATGTTCTAATGTACTATTTCGCTGCTTCTGAATTCTCTATATATGGCATCTTGTATTTATACAAAACCAACCTGCCCGTTGTTGAATATGCATTGCTTAACTATACAAGATGAATGACGCTGTTCTACCTGCCACAGGAGCCTATATTAGGACACAGGTGTTCACAGATGTGATTGCAGCTGCTTTAGAAGGTAATTATCTCTTTCTAATGTTAACGATTGTCTACGTGAAGGCTGGATGTCTCCGGAGGGTTGTGGTTTATTCTGAACTACTTCAGGTTAAGTACTTGTAGCTTTGGTCGTCAGCAGCCCAGTTCTTGCTTATATATCCATTTGTTATGGATAAACCAGCACACACCATCACTAAAACTGTAACTTATTCATTTGACGTTCATACTGCAAGTGTGGGATCAACTTTCCCTGTAAATGCACAAGTATGTCAGGTGAGGAAGAATGTGTTCTGTGTCTGGCGTGTATTTGCACTGTTTTGCGATTTTAAGTTAAAAAAATTATTCTCACACAGTATTACAGTACACTCTTTATTTACCTTTGCTTCATCTTTCCAAGGAGTTAGTTGTTTTTTGTTGTCACTTGGATTAGTTTAGTGCAGAGTACCAAAAGAAACCTGCGGAAGAAATCATTTCAAGGAGCTGTGCTTTGTGTGCGTGTACACGTTCACACACGATGGAGCTTGGATGCACGGCGTTGTCATTAGCAACGCTCGTTACGATGTGACGCCATGATGGGTTTTGAGTTCAAGTCTCAGGTTCTTGTTGAAGTCAGACGGCAAAACAATGCATTGCATAAGGACATGACGGTGTCTGCCCTCGCTCATCGTCCATGTTTTATTTTATTTTTTGATGCCATTGTGATGTGTTCAAATGCTACAGTATTTTCTGGATGTACCGAAGGGACGATTTCTTGAATCTCAGGAGTTTGTGTCATTGATTAAACTTTTAGATTAAACTGAATGGGATGCTTGACTAATTCATTTATATTTTTAATTTGTTTTTATTAGCTCTGCTCTTAATCCCTTTGTGTATCTAACTGGGCAAAGCTTTACAGTGTTTGGCGAGAATACCTCTTGTATCACTCTAATTAAATAAAAGATATTTTCCTGTTTACTGAAATAAAGGTGATTCATTTGGACTGGTGTTAGAAATCGGAATAAATAATTATTTTCAATACATACTTTAGTGTCTCTGCACAGACCTTGCCGTCTCGAAGAGTTAAACATGTTTCTTCAACTTCATCCATAAAGTTTTCAAACAGTTTCACATTTTCATACACCCCGAGGAACTGCTGGAGAAAGAACGTCCACAGGGCATCACTTTGAAAAACAATCGACAATAACATTTATTCAAAAGCAAAAATGCAGGCTAGTTTATGAAACACACGGCAACACTTACAATAGCCCTGCACAAAAAAATACACCTGTGGCATTTCTAATATTTTAAGTGGCAGAGGCAGTTATGTGGCATTTTAATTGCATCATTTTTGTATCTGAATGAGGATGAACAAAATATGTAACCACATTGACTTATATATATATTCATGTGTCGACAGAGAAGGAGCACTCAGTGCCGTTCCTTTAGCGGATGCTATGAAACAGGCTTTTCTCAGACCACAGCTTTATTAGAGAAGTACAGTTCATCTCTTCTGCCTGAAACATTGAGGAAACTATGATCCACAACAACGGCCACATGTAAGGAAGGTGCAGAATTCTGTGATAATGCAAAGGGAGGGATGGAGTTTGGTCATTAGTCATCGCAGCCAAACTTAAACGTTCCCCTGCAGACGGCTCTGCACCGCCCACCGCGGGGCCTCATGGCGTCTCAGCCCGGCTGGGGGCCAAATCCCAGCATTGGTGAAAACACAACCAAAGCATAGAGAACAAAAAGGATTACCAACAGGATGCCTATTAAATCCCACATAACGTTTTGACTGAATTCTTTTTCAATACAATAATTTATTACTCTGCACATGAATGATGCCGTCACGTTTCTTTTAAGGACATCGAAAGAAAACCGACAAGCACCGAATGCTACGGTAAGCCAGCGCTACACAGATGGCCGCCATGGACGTTTGACTGTCGGCTATGCAGCGCTGGAACGTCCTCTTTTGGGTGAATTTGCGTTGGCAAAGGGGCAGAACAGGTGATCCTCCGTCTCGCTCGCTGCCGGTTGGGTCAGTCCATCCTTTGCTGGCCTCGCCCAACACGCCTCACTCGTCCTCCCTCTATGATGTGGCTGTGCTCGTCCTCCCTTCTCTGAAGCTTCTCAGCTCGAGCTTGACCTTTTACCTTTTAGTGAAGAACAAAAAAAAAAAATCGCGGTAAATTACATTTAAAATAATATATTTTTCAAAATTGAGCTGGCAAGGCATTTCCAATTTGACAAATGCTGACGTACAAGAGAGACGTTTAGGACATCCCAGGAGAACGCATCAGTGTTGTAACGCGACAGCCACAAACCAGATGACGAAAAGTTATCCAAAAAAGGACGGTTGCGTAATGCGTCACATTTATGTGTGAAGAACAGAATAGACACATCAATACTAGTCCTACCTGGTTTGTGGCTTTCAGGAAGAACTAAACAATTTCTTTAATTTGGAGAAGATGCCCCCCTCTTGTTTCAACTCTCCTTCCTGCTCGCCATGCTCGCCTTGCCCTGCCTCAGACCGCTTACCACTGCTCCCCCCACCTGGACAGAGATCAACACCGTATCAGCCGGGCTTACCGCTAAAGCAAACTCGGTCACCTGAACCCCCATCAGAGAAGATCAGAGATGTGCACCCGGCAAAGCCACAGGGAGCGCTCGGTCAGCGTCAGCTGGAACGTCCTCTCACCTGTGGTGGTGGTCGTGACGCCGTTCACCGTCCCCTCGACTTCCGTCTCGTCCTCGGCGTAGCTCGCGAGCAGAGTTCTCTGTCGGTCTGTCAGGATCCTACGCAGGACAACAGGATGTTATGGTCCTTGTTATTATACAATAGCTTTAAATCATACGTCTCCAAGACTACGGCAACTTTAACTTAAACACACGTCACATGTAACATACACTTAGACACTTTAAACGTTCTCTGTTGTTCAAGCACTTTATCTTTATCTCGTCTTGTACTTAAGTTTATGTTGATTGTTGTTTGTCATGTCAAATGTTGCACCTTCCGCTCAAAGAAATTCCCCATTTGTGTAAACATTCCTGGCAATAAACGGTTTCTGATGCTGATTTGAAGTCATTGTATTCATTCACAAGGCCCATGTTCCCACGTTCTACTGGAGCACAACGAGGAGCAAGATGTGCGTTTGTCTCACTTGGGCACTTTGATTTTGACGTGGACGTAGTGGTCTCCGTAGCCGTAGCCGGTGATACGGGCGATTCCCTTCCCCGACAGACGGATCCTCTGGTCGGTCTGGATGCCCGCAGGTATCTGAGACGACGGGGAGGGAAACGGTCATTTATGACGCGGTATGCGTCTGGAATGTTCCCCCGTCGGAGGAGGAGAAGCCTGGGAGAGTGCGTGTCTACTCACCGATAGGTTGAGTGTTTCGTAAAGGCCCTGTGAGCGGGCCGTGCCGCCCAGGATTGCTTGAGCCACAGAGATCAAAAGGTCAGAGTGGATGTCTGCGCCGTCCCTCTTGAACACAGGACTTCTTTGGACCTGGACGCCGACCCAGAACACATCACAGCCAATCACACGCAGGGCTCATTTAACGCCAGAGAGCCAGACAGCTCAACGCCTCTCACTAATCAACACACTACAGAACATTAAACGAGACAATCGCATTACAGCGGCTCGGATGTGAACACGCCCTTTGTGGAGAGCTCATTTAACTCTGGCCCGGGTTGTCGATGAAGACTCACCCTAAACGTGATGAAGACCTCCTTCTTTCCAACTGGCATTCTGATGGTCTGACCATCCTCCACTCCTTGAAGCAAAACCAAGCCAGAGTTAGGTGGGAGACACAACCTACGTTAAAGAAGTGTAGACACGTATGCTTCTGGGGGGCAGAGTTCATTCCCAAAAGATTTCAGGTTGACAATAAGGCCATTCTGATTTGTGAAGAATATGAACCCACAGATTAGAATACAGTTACGCCTTCAGTCACGCTTTCAAATGATGAAGTACATTCTGCTTCGATAACTCGCTTTATGAATTCTTAAGACAATTAAAGCCGACAACATGCAGGATTTCAGGAGAATCTGCAGCAGAGGAAACAGTTGTTGTTCAGGGTTCTTACACATTTTGACCGATGGATTTCCACGACTTTTCCATGACTTTAAACCAAAATTTCCATGAACAAACTGAAATCTCTGTAAACATGAACAATTTAGAAAATGTAGCGTATTGAGAGCGTACGCCGGCTTATATTCTGAGCGTCTTTCTTTAAAAAAAAAACATATGAATTATTTCTAACTCGGCGTAAATGAACATGTGATTATAACACATTTCCATGACTTTCCAAAAACGTTGATGATTTAAGTTTTTCCCATGACTTTTCCAGGCCTGGAAATGACCATTTTAAAATTCCATGACTTTTTCAGGTTTTCCATGACCGTACGAACCCTGTTGTTTCTAATATATATAGAGAGATCAACAATAAATCCCAGTGCTTAAACAGTAGCACAGACGGTGAAGGTAGACTGACCTGCGGGCACGGGAACCGTCACAGTCTTCCTCTGCTTGGTCTGTCCCGCCCCGCGACAGGCCTGACAGGGAGTAGCGATGACCGTGCCTTTGCCCCCGCAGCGGCGACACGTGGAGCGCATCACGAAGGGGCCCGTGTTCACCGTCTCCTGCAGCATGGACGACACACGTGTGAAGTGACACAACCCAAACACACTTTGAAAACAGGCGGCGGGTCGGAGCTCTCACCATGCCGGAGCCGTTGCAGGAGCTGCAGTGCTGGACCTTCGTGCCCGGCTCGTTGCCCTTCCCATCGCAGCGCTGGCAGGCTGCCTCCATGTTCACAGAAAACTCTTTGTTGACTCCCTTTGCTGCCTGAGTGAAGGTCAGCTCCATGAAGTACTGGGGTGAGAAAAAAAGAGGGTACCAGAAATGAGTCGCTTTGAATATGCATCAATTAAGAATTGCTTGACGTTACACTATCCCACCAACCTCGTGTGGCTGTTCAAATATGGCATTGAAGTCTCCAAAGCCACGGCCTCCGGAGAATTCCCCAAAGATCTTGCGGAAGAGCTCCTCCGGGTCCACGCTGCTGGCCTGTCCGGACCAGTACTGCTGCCCTCTGCCAGCCTGACCGGCCTGACCAGCGTCAAAGCCGGTTGAGCCGTACGTATCGTACTGCTTCCTCTTTCCTTCATCACTCAGGATCTGAGAGGAACAAGGAACAAGGACCAAGGTTTAACAGGTGCACTTGTAACTGTAATGAGATTGTTGAAACTGGAAGACATGAATAGTCATATGATTTTAAATAACACATGAAGGAAATACAATGTTGAGTGAAAGTTATAATAGAGAGACGAAACCTCGTAAGCTTCAGCCAGCTGAGCAAACTTCTCCTTTGCTTGCGGGTCATCTTTGTTGGTGTCAGGATGATACTTTTTGGCCATCTGAGGGACAATAAACACACCGTCAACTACTATGACGATTGGTTATCTGAGAACCAGCGCAAACTCTGAATACATGAAAGGGGGCGCACACCTGGTAGTAGGCCTTCTTGACATCTTTCTGGGTTGCTGTGGGAGCGACGCCGAGGATCTGGTACAAGTCGGACTTGCTCCAAGTGGTGGCACTGGTGTGAAAGGACAGCGTGCCGGCAGCGTGTGGCGGTTTGATGCCTGAAATATGAAAACACAGGGTAAAAAGGGGAAGATAATACCAGTTAGAGCAGTATGGCAGCTGCATTATTGTTACTGAATGTACTTCTGACCAATCAGATGACAGTCAGCAGAAAGATGATTTGCGAAGCTGAATATGATTTACTTGCACCTGCAAGTAGAAACTAAACACATGCTAGTGGCTCTGTTATAAGCAATAACAAAGGCTTCTGTCAATGTCTTGACGAGTTCCTCTGGACTTGTGGTTTGGTGGCAGTACGGTGGCCTAGAGAGGACTGGTTGGGACCTGCGGTTCCAGTTAAAATGAGGTGCAACACGGCTTAAATCTGCTCGGTCGTGGAATACGACGCAACACTTGCATCACCCATTTAGCAAATTCAACTTGATGCCTGCAAACCGAAGTTAGCACAACTCATTGCATAATGTCATGCCACTACACTCTATGTGCAATAAGGCAAATGCATTGTTTGTAATACAAGCTCATCTCATCTTAAATGGTCGCAACGGATCATATATAGAACAAATACATGAGGTGAAGTTGGTTGTTTTATCCTGCGTCACATGAGTAAAACAGACCTTTAGCATGCCCTAGCTTAGCATAGGCCAGTGCCATACGACTCACCTGACAGCCCTTTCAATGTCAACGCTTTCCCCGCTCCGCCACGTGCCAGGTTCCCTCCCCGCCACAGTCTTTCCGCTCCCAGGGTGGATATACCGCGGACTCCTCCATGGCCGGCGCAGACAGCAGCAGCAGCGGAGGCCCTGTGCTGTCCAGAGGACACGAACACTGTAATCCAGCGTGAGGAGCACCGGGCAGCCGAGGACGCCATGGTTCCTTCACTCGCCGCCGCTCCTGTCTCACTGCGCATGCTCGGCATGGAGTGGGCGTCACCGAGCGCGCAAAGACGTTCTGAGTCAAGATGATGCTCCCTCGAGAAAAACGAGTTGCACAATTTGAGTTTAAATCTGTCTGTTTCTTTTTTTATACACTTTATTCAAATAGATCTAATAGATAAACAATATAACTGACTAAACGTATACAAACCATATTAGTTTCGTAGCGTCAAAGAGTATAAGACGTGTGAAGTAAAAATAAGGATGCATGTATTTTAAGACCCGAGGCAGCACGTGACAAAGAGCAAGGTGTTCTCTAGTGTTGGGGAAAAAAAGACACCGCCCAAGCGGACAGCTCTGTGGAGCAAAGCAAGCGAACACCGCGCGGCCAAACTGAACTGTCAAGCTGTAACAGGAGTCCTCTGCCGAGTACCAACCAGCTCGACAGACACCCGGAAGACACGAAAGACAATTTGAGAGAGCACCATGAATCGCTTTAAGACCTCCAAATTCAAAAACACCACTCCGAAAATTACCAAGAAAGACGTGAGTAAATTACGAACGTCTGAGAAGAGCGAGTTCTCCCAGCTAACACTAGCTCGAGGTTTCTAGCTGTGCTACTGAAGTTGTGTTTTGGGGAACGCCTGCTTGCAAAGGGATGTTGAACTTCCTGCATCTGGAAGGCTGCTTAGCCTCGAGACAACTGCACGATAACCTGAACTAACATTCCGGTATTCAGACGAACTGTCGGCTCGTGGAGAAAACTACGAGCCATGTGGCTACATGGAGCTGCTAACGTTACATCGGATGATGCGGTGACACCCACCACCATCATCATCATGTTCCATTATATCGTTAGCGAACACAGTTTCTCATTGCTTTGCAATAAGAATGCGAATTTGCACTATTTTCTGACTGCAGTGATTTGACAACCAGAGGGAGAAATACGAGCGATGTGCTCTCTCTCTCTCTCTCTCTCTCTCTCTCTCTCTCTCTCTCTCTCTCTCTCTCTCTCTCTCTCTCTGATCGATGCCCTATAGGCTGCAAGAGGCGACATGTCTGGACGAGACTGGAGCGTCTAGCATACAAATCTTCCGTTTCGCCACCGTCTTTTTGGACCGATTTGTTTCAAGTTGCACCGCCTGCAGCTCTCCCCGCTGAGGTGGATTATGTCATCCCCTAAAGTGTTTTTATTTAAGGGACTGTGGATGATCGAAGTATTGTCTCCGATCTCTGCACAGTGATCTGAGACAGCAGCAGGTGGGGCTTTGCTACCTTGAATGTTAAACGAGCTCCTTCACATGACAGACCAATGAGTATGTGAAGTCATGTGACAGGAGCTGTCATGAGAGAAAATGGGGCAAGAGCCAGATAAGGAAAGAGGAGGAGGAGAGGAGGAGAGGAGGAGAGGAGGAGAGGAAGCAGGCAAACAGGCTTGTAGGGATGGAAAGAGACAAGAAAGGAAAAATGAGTGGGATGTTATTCTCCTCCGACTACCCAGAACAGAGTTTTTCCACACTTGGGTTGAAAGAGTAGTCACAGGTGTAGTCTAATTTAATCTCATTTGGCTGACGCTGAGATAACCCCAGAGTCCATAGATCACCGCTTTTGGGGCCATTGTTCATTCTAATCAGCGGTTTGTGTGCAGTCTATCTCTTTAATCCTGGGAAAAACACACACCGGATTTAGTAAACGTGGACCCAGATGGATATAGTGAGGGAAGACGAGCCTTTTGTAATGTGGAAATAGTGTCCTTAATATTATTCATGCAGGAAATGGTGCTCCAGATGCACCATTTCTATCTGTCAACAAGCTTTGTCATAATGGAGAGTCATGCCTGGTTAAAGTTCTAATGAGATTTAGTTTGGGAGGAAATGATACAAATAACACATCTATGCAGGTAGTCGGTGGCAGAGGTACTCATGATGTAATGATGTTCAGCACAACCTCACATGTGGTTAAATCAGAAGAAATTCGATTTTAGGGACTGACATGTAGTGGGATCATACTTTTGACACAGACTGGGTTTGGCATGTGTTGCCTACTGGTCTTTTTACACATGTGGTCCAAATATACACGCACACTTTTGAAGTGCCCCCTGCAGGCCAATCGTCTGTCATGGTTGGTCTCTGGTAGTTTCAGAGCAGCGGTGGCTGTTGCAGCGCTCGGTCCTCTTGCAGCTCTCGCCTGTTCATGTTGAAAGAGGCTTTAAGAGTCCTCTGCTGTGCAACGTACACAGGCAGCGCTTTCCACTTCCTCAACACGCATTCAGAGGCACTTTAGTGTGTGGCCTCTCAGCTGGATCCTTCCTGTTTATTTTCCTGTTTTATTCGGGTTGATGCAGCAACTTGGTCATGTGTGCTCTCTAATATCATGAAACGGATGCAACTGTTTTTCTGTTTGATTCCTCAGTGTATGCTTGTAACATTTATTTTCTGACCCCAGTTATCGATGTGCATTATCATACCCTCGTTTCATCCTTTATGACCCCTTACTCGTGCTCTACATGTCTTTTAAATCCAGGAATGGATCAACAATGTCCGAGCGGGTTCCTTCTCCTGCCAGGGGAGCCGCATCAAAGCGAGCTCCAAGCTGGTGGCCTTCAATGCCGAGCAGGCTGGTAAGGCTTCACACGTGTCGTCGGTGCTTGTGTTTCCCCAGTTCGGATGACATTTTGTTTGATTTGTTATTGTTTTTTAATCTGTAAAGACTTAGGGAGCATTTTTTAAAAGTATGATCAATTCCATGTTCCTGTGTATGTGTCTGCAGGTGGAGGGATGCTGGGCCTGTCCTCAGTCAAGCCTGGTCCGGATGGCCAATGGACCGTCACGCAGCTGTCTTGCCATTCTGGTAGTGTTTGTTTGTTGTTTGTTAGTGTTTGGTAGTGTTCACATCATCGTCCTTTCCTTTCTCTCCTTCCCTTGTCCCCTTTCCTACGCACAATTGCCACCACAGCAACCGTCAAGGTCGATTTTTAAAGAAATCCGATGAGAAATACAAATACTTTTACTTAGACGATAAATTGTGTAATAAGTGTGACAGCTGTGAGCCTGATCTATTATTTAAATATATTTTCCATTTGTTTTCCCTCCTCTCTGTCAGATCTGGTGACTGATATGGACTTTTCTCCCTTTGATGAAAGTCTCCTGGCAACGTGCTCTGGAGATGAAACGGTGAGACTTCATATCTGTTTCTTCGTGTTGATCTTGTTGTTGTGTACAGACACATAAGCCCCGCTCCATCCTCTCGGGGTTTGTTTTGCCTGGCGGGGCTTCGGATAGGATATGAACTGGCTCGACTTTGTGTTACGTAAAACCTTTTGAAGACTCCATCTTCTCGGGATGTACTCCTCAGCCACAGGTGCTCCAGCTTACTGGAATCTGCTGAGAGTGGGTCTGCATCTTCAGACTCAGCAGCTCGGTTTACCAAAGAGAGCTGTGAAAATACACACAACTGCTCCCACACACAGACCTGCAACACACAGCCGAGTGGTCTGCCGTGCCCACCATCTGCAGGAAACTTCCCTCATTCCTCTTGATTGGTTGCCAACGGGGTGTATTGTTGCACCTACTGGCGAAATACGAGTATTTTTACTGACTTGCGGCTTTTCCATTTCATCTGCACTCACATGCCAGCATCAACAAGCAATCCAAAGTTGAACTCAAAACCCCAAATGAATGCAGTGCTGTTTGACCATTTTCAGCTCAAGCTGCTCGAGACATCCCCTCATCTCTGGCTGGGATGCTTCATCTGGACATTTTAGATACTTGCTGGTGTGATTCCCCCAGTCTGCTCCATCCATCTTGTCTGGTGTGGCTTCAAAAGACAGCTGTGCGAGCTGACGGCTCATTTATTGTTTAAAGTAGCAGGAATTTCCCTGAGGTTTGAGGACTATTTCCAGAGGATGGAAAAAGTCCTTCTGTATAGCAGGAATAGATTGGCCCTCAAAATGTAAAGGTGTGGTGAAGTGTAAGTGATGCTGCTAACCAACTGTCTATATACATATATATATATATATATATATATATATATATATATATATATATATATATATATATAATTTAATTTTACATTGCTGTATTTACATATGTTGTGTATATATACATATATATTTTATTTTGTATTTTATATTTCACTTTGCATACTACAGTATACTTTATGCACAGTCACTTTCTTTCTTTCTTATATTTATATTGTATTGTGTTTAGTTTATTGGTGCTACTGTGTCAACAAATTTCCCCTTGGGGATTAATACCGTATATTTCTATTCTTCTATTCTATTCAACTATTATGATCTCTCTCTCTCTCTCTCTCTCTCTGTGTGTGTGTGTGTTCAGGTGAAGCTGTGGCGTCTGTGTGACCCAAAGCTGCAGCAGCCCAGCAGTCCGGAGATGACCTTGCTTCCGGGTCAGGGCAAGCTGGAGCTGGTGCTGTTCCACCCCACGTCCTCTGGCCTGCTGGCTGTGGGTGCTGACAGGTGTCCCCTGATATGGGACACCTGCCGCCAGGATGCACCACTCGCAGGTATCTGCAGCCGGCGGCGTGAGCTGCGCTCAGTCTGTTCCTCGTTTGTATTAAAACAACACAATTTAATGTCGTCTGTTGCGTTTAACATTTCAGTCTCTGTCAGTTAGTCTTTCATTTTTGTTGTGGCCCGTTTTGTTTTTCCATGTGCAACATGAATTTATCTGTGTGGAGAGGACTGGTTGATTTCCTTTTCTTAGTTGGGGACAGTCTGACTGAAACTTCCTACGTTTTACAGCCCTGTGGCTCTGTCTAAGTGCTGGAGCGGCAGAGGTAATGTGTTTGGTTGTTCTGGTCCCAGTCTCCCCAGACTGGCCCGAGGATGCAGTCACTATCCTCTGCCCCCCCCCCACACACACACATCCCATGACAGCTGGCCTGGCTGCTGCTCACTGCTGATCCAACTTTTCACGAGCTGTTCCCCCACACGCCGTCTCTCATCACCCCTCGTTCCTCATTCATTTGCGGTTGAGGAGCAATGATAAAAAACTATCTTTTCTTTTTATGTTTATTAGAAATCTTCTTTTTTCAAAAACTTTCTTAACAAAGGCACACCTCATCTCTTTTCACCTGTCTGGCATCATATTGAAACTGAACAATTCACACAAGCCGTGCTGTGCTCACTTATGACACGGCGGCCATGTGTCGTACTTTCTCTCATGGGCCTAAACTGGAAGGACCTGTGATTCATTCTTAAATCATTCATACTTTTTTTTTTTAATTGTATGTGCTTTATTTACTGCTTCATCTCTCCCTTGCATTTCACCCACGGTGACCTCTGATGTGTTCTGCCGTGTCCTGTGTTAGTCTGTCCATGTGCCATCATTCTGTTTTCACAGTGCGTGGCATCATCTTTTCCTTTTCCTTTTTGTTGTTGTTTGTCTCCTTTTAATATGAGCATTGTGTCTCTAGTCCCTTTGTGTCTCTCACCTCTCTGAATGACGACGTCTGTGTCTGCAGTTCTGGAGCAGCACGGTGACCAGCTGCAGAGTCTGAGCTGGAAACGGGACGGTTCCCTGCTGGCTTCCTCCTGCAAGGTAACAACACCTCACACCGCAGCACACCTGGCATGCATTAACGCGCTGCAGTGACCTGCATGGCCCCTCACCTCGGCATGGACCCGTTTGACTGCTGTAGTTGCCGTTCTTGACCACTAGATGCTGCCAGTGGCTCACGTTCAGTGTGTCTCGCCTCACATTGGAAAGTGCTGCTCATTATCCCTTCATATGTTTTTTTTTTTTATCAACAAAAAGGCAACAGGGGTACTCATCGTTAAAAGGGTGGGAATCACATCACATGTTCGATTAGGTATTCAGGAGCACTTCTTTAGAAGGAAAAATAATAAACTTTGAAAGCCTGTGACGTAAAAGATAATAGCACGTTGGTTTGAATGCTTTAATAGTGATGACAAAGAGCGCTGTGAATAAAGAGCCTGTAGAGATTTTCATAGTCAAGCTGGAAACTGTATTAACTTGTTAACATGGGCACCTAAAATAGTACACGCCTGCGTATGAAGAGAGATATAAGGCTTTGTTTTGTCTTGACCCCGCCTGACCTCTGACCCCCGTATCCCCAGCACACTGCCCTGTGTTCCTCTTTGGACCCACCTGTCTACTGGTGCACGTTTAACCCTGATCAGGACCTGAAGAGCATCCTTCAGTGTGTACAGTAGTTTTATAGCAACGGAGAGAGAAAGTATCCCAGGGATTTTATGCATTCTGTGTCATCAGGAAATAATCACACAGCTTGATGGGCTTTCCATTAGGTTGTTAATATTTTGTGTAGGAGAAGAAAGAAGGGGCTATGCACGGGTTTATGAGAGAAAAAGGAATTTAAGAGTTTAGCTTGTATTGCTTCATGAATACATTTGATTTATAAGAAGTGCAAGAGGCCCTCGGGCTAGAGGCGAGCTATTATCAGCGGATGTTAATATAATGGGTTCATTACCGTTTTTATTCACTGATTGTGCCTCGTAGTGAAGTTCTCACTTTATTTGCATCCTTTTTAAAAACAGCCACAGAGTGATTGGTGTTCAAATGAGGCAGAGGCCCCCGGTGTATACTTTTGAGAGGGATACACTTTGACACAAACATCACGCACATGTGGGTAATTAAAGTGTGTGATTGTCAGTCCAATCCCTGTTGTTTGTCTTTGCGCTGACAGGTTACAAATTACTCCACCCGTCACAGAGCCTGTCCAAATCATGACATTAGCCTTGACGGGATAATCACCCACGCCGGAGCTACCACCCCAAACAGAACCAGGCACCTGGGAAAGAGATGGGGGGGGGGGGGGGCAAGGGGGAAATGTGAGCCGAGATCAGAGTTAGGGGCCTCTGAGGTTCCTGCCCTGTTGGGCTCTGGTGTCATTTAACCCAAAAGGCCCCTCTCAATCTCTCCAATCCAACTTAATAAAGCAAATATGGCCCGCCAACATGTGTGTCCAATCCCTCGGCCCCTCTCATAGGGTAAACATTAGGGCGCAGGGCGAGGCGGAACATGAAGGGGAGACTCCCCCCCCCCAGAAATAGTGGGAATCATGACAGGCCTCGTTTAGATCTAGAGAGATGTATATTTATGACATACTTGGAGGGAGAAAGGCGCCATTCATTTCAGGTAGAACGAGTGTTTATCTGAATGATGGACCAGACCGCATGCTATGCCGTTTAGAAGCGAGGTGTCGCCGGACGGATAGTCCACGCTTCACCGTGACTTTTAACTGAGCTGCATCCCGCATTTTCACCTGGTGAGATATAAAACTCAATGAGGCGCCCCTGCAGTCTCAAAGTGCCAATCACAGCAGGCTCTGATGCCGGTAACCGTGGGATACTGGGAAGCGGAGGCTGGCATGGCAGCGTGTTTGACGAGTAAAGAGAGAGAGCGCCGCCGGTGGAAGATTCCCAGCGTCGGTGTGCGTTTGCATACATGTGAAAGTGGTGAAGAAAACTCATTAACAGCAGCTTGAGAATGAGGCTTCGTCACTTTGATTAAACAGCTGCTCGCTCAGCCAGACACACAGACGAACGCACACACACACACACGGCTGGGATGGCCCTCCATCTGTGCATTTATGAGTCGAGGTGGTGGTGTGTGTGTGTGTGTGTGTGTGTGTGTGTGCGTGTGTGTGAGGTTTGCTTGGTGGACACATCCGTACGTCCGTAGCCTCTCATCTGAGTGTTTGCACAGCCAGATAGTTTCCTCCCTCTTGTTCTAGTTTGCACAACAACTCTGGGGTTGATATCTCAGTGAGTGAACTTGGTGTAAGTTTGTATATACATACAATATGAACACTAGATGTGTATTTTGGGTTAGTCTAAAACAATTCTTTCAAGGAAGTGAAAGGATTGTTGGATGAGTCCTAGTTATCCACCAACATGATTAGTCAAGTTTATTAACCAACCATTACTGGAACGTGTGGGTCCTGTGCTGCTGCAATCAATGCTTTCAGGTCAGAGATAGTTCAAGACAGATTTGGGCCTTTTTGACACAGATGTGCTCTTATCCATGGGTCACGTGGTGTGTGTGTGTGTGTGTGTGTGTGTGTGTGTGTGTGTGTGTGTGTGTGTGTGTGTGTGTGTGTGTGTGTGTGTGTGTGTGTGTGTGTGTGTGTGTGTGTGTGTGTGTGTGTGTGTGTGTGTGTGTGTGTGTGTGTGTGTGTGTGTGTGTGTGTGTGTGTGTGTGTGTGTGTGTGTGTGTGTGTGTGTGTGTGTGTGTGTGTGTGTTGTTCTGGCTCTGCTCACTGAGCCTTAGGCTTATACCTAGGTCATAGAGGCCTTAAGACTATGCCTAGGGGCATCATAATCGTGGGTGGGCAGCTACACAAACAAAGAGAGCAGAGAGAAAAAAAGCACATTAAGAATCTCCATGTTTGCTATTAAAGCTAATACAGAGCAAATAAATCTCCTCCTGGATTGCTGTGAGGAGCAGGATGAAGAGCAGCCCAAGCTCACGCTCATCATCCGCTAGGCAACAGCTTGGGTCCATGTTGACTTCCTGTCAACTGATGTAATTTACATACACGGCAACATGTGTGTGTGTGTGTGTGGGGGTGTGTGAGGGTGCTTGACTGTATCAATGTCAGCCTCCTGATTGCCTTTGACGTGTGTATGTGAGTTTAGTCTGTGCTTGGTTTAGTCCAGGTCCGTATTACCTGCTATCAGCCCGTGTGACTGCTGTGATCACGCAGTGGTATTGAGTGACACGGCTGCAGACACGCATGTCCTGGTCACAGCCTGATCCCATTAGGGCCCATTTCCTCTCATTCCTGCAGGAGGCTCTCTGATTGGCTGCTGTGATTGATGCCAAATGCGTGTCTGGCCTGACCGGGGTCAAGGCACATGAGACTTTGGAGAGTTCACTGGATTGCATTTACCAACGATGAATCAGCCGGATCACGCTGATAGATGACCGAACTTCAGAGCGCTCGTGTCTTTTTTAAATGAATTATGCTGAGGTGGAGGCTCCCTTTCATCCATGTTTTTGATGTTTTCCCTTTTTAATATATTTTAGAATTCCATTTTAGTTTCTTCAGAAAAAATACAACTAAGTGACATGTATTTGATACCTTTCCTCTTCAGTTGTGAGAGCTTTAAATCTTGACCTTGCACCATTCATCAGGTACACCTACTACTAATAATAATAAATACAACAGTCCTTCAATACATCCTTCCCTTCATGAAGGTTTCACTGTTTAACTTTTGTTGAAAACTAGAGATATGCTCATTCAACATATGTTTTAAAGGTTTGTATTGTATGTCATCTGTCTAGGACAAGATGCTGCGAGTGTTTGACCCCAGAGCCCAGCTGACACCTGTTCAGGTAAGTCCCTCTGAAGCCCTCGTTCTGCATAAACACCTGGCCACTGCTCTGAGAAAACAGGAAATCAGACGCTGCTGAAGGGACGTGTCCCCCTCACCTCTGTGGCAGCTCACAGGACACAACGTGCCTCTCAAATGTTTGGTTCTGCCACTTGTGAACTCAATTTAGACAACAATGAGTACCAGACAGTAAGAATATATATATATATATATATATATATATATATATATATATATATATATATATATATATATATATATATATATATATCACGCAACCTCAATCCATTTTATTTTTAGGAATTGCTTTTAATTAATGCAAGGAAACCCTTTTCAACCCTGGTGTCCAGTGACATGAAATCTGTACCTGCCAGAGACAATCTTCAGCCTGTATTTGGTGCTTGTTTCATTCTCTGTATCCAGCTTGGAAAACTGTTTATTTAGTCGGACATAGCTTTATATTTAATAAAAACAATGGGGGGAAGGAATGGCCCCCGTCACGCCACTGTCTTTCACTGTGAGTGCATGTTTCTTCCAAAGTTCATCGAGTGGTCAGCGTGTTGACCCGGCTCACCCCTGTTACTCTCTCAGGGATGCATCTATTCATTTATAGTTGTGCTACCCAAGCTGCAAGACCTGCTCTCACACTAACTGACCATGAACTGCTTTCCTCATTGGAAATCTCTCACTGGTGACACCCGGGCCTGAGCCAATAGGACTCCGCCAGCACCAGCAGCAATGAGGAAGTGGACTGGTTCAGTGTCTGTGTGTGGAGGGAAGATGAAGATGTAAGAGGAGAGTGGCGAATGTTGTGAGAGGCCGGTCAGTGTCGAGCAAATATTCTCAAAGTCTTCGGTGGTGGACCTCTCAAATGGGTCTGTGTGTGTGTGTGTGTGTCTGTGTGTGTGTGTGTGTGTGTGTGTGTGTGTCTGTGTGTGTGTCTGTCTGTGCCTCTCTGCGTCTGTGTGTGTGTCTGTGTGTGTGTGTGTGTGTGTGTGTCTGTGTGTGTGTCTGTCTGTGCCTCTCTGCGTCTGTGTGTGTGTGTGTGTGTGTGTGTGTGTGTCTGTCTGTGCCTGTTTGTGTGTGTGTGTGTGTCTGTCTGTGCCTGTCTGTGTGTGTCTGTGCTCCTACCACGTGTCGTTTGGAACGTGTTTTTTAAACGTTGACGCCGCCATGAAGCCGTTCTGTTTCCGAGGTGTGTGATGTCATCGGCTGTGTGATGTCATCGGCTGTGTGATGTCATCGGCTCTTGACAGGAGGGAGACGGCAGTGTAAAAGCTCTCGTTGGACTCGTCCTCAGGCCTGCGCCTACAGAGTGCAGCTCCAGGTCGTGAGCGTCTGTGTTTGCCTGAGTAACAGGAGCCGAGTCGGCCGGCTCCTCCGCAGCATTTGAACCTGGATGTTTACGTCAGGTGTGTCAGTGTTGGATTCCCTGTTAACACGCCGATTTATCCGCTGCCTTTTATAATTGTCTCCATTGCAAAGGCCCTGACTCAGCTTTTCAGCAGCGCTTCAGATGCTTGATTAAACGCTATCCTCGGTCACTCTGCATCTCTATTTCAATGTGGATGTGAATCCCTTTTTGCAGACAAAGGGTCTCACTGGTTTGGGGTGAAGCGGCGGTGGGAGTCCGTCTCTTCCTGAAGCAGCGTCTCCATCCAGTACGAGCCCAGTGGGTCCTGGTGGTGGGGATGTGCTGCTGGGACTTTCCAGCCATTCCTAGGGTATTTTTTTACTTCATTCGATCGTTGTCGGTGGTTAGAAACCGACCGTAGAGAGGAAAAACATGTGACAAAGGTCTAAGGCCAGATTTAAACCCAGCAATGAGTTTTAAGTTTCAGCTTTTTTTGGCAAGAACAACTCCTTTACTGCCTGCACTCTGCTTCCAGTACGAGATTGATATATTTGACTTTAATTGAATATTCTTGGACTAACGCACTACATTTCAGAGACAAAAACTGTACTAAACTGCATCCTAATGGTATCAATAGTTACGTTGCAGCCTTTTCAAATAATATAACGTTTGATGCAATATAACCATAAAACGGGCATTTTGTTCTCTTCTTCTTCTTCTTCTTCTTCTTACTCGCTCTTAAGGCAGAGCCCACAAGAAAACAAATGGTCAAATTAACAACAACATTGCCAACTGAAGAATGATCCGTGGTGTACAAGAGGTTGCTCCAGAGACGCAGAGAGAGAGACCATTGAGTTACATGCACTAGTCCCTCTGCTCTCTCTCTCTCTCTCTCATCCCCATCCTCATCCTCATTAATCTGGCCTCTCTGCCACGGAGAGGAGAACCAAGAAGGGAAGACACACACGGCTCCACTACCTTCAGCGTTATTAGTGTTGCAACTCACTTTTTAGTATTTCATCCTGTTGTCGTCTCGGCCCGTCCCCCTGAAATACCCGAGGTCCTGCTTCAGTTTGGAGTCTAGTGAGAGCAAAGTGGGCGGAGCCTCACCCCGACAGCGTTCAGATGTTTGACTCGGTGGAGAGCCGCTGCCACTCTTATTTACACTCTGTCTGCTGGAGGAGGGTTTAAAGGGCGCTTGAGGTGACGCACACTACACACGTCGGCACATGATGAGGCCAGCCACCGCGACCCGACCCCAGACAAGTGGATGAAATTGGATGGATGGATGGATGGATGGAGGCCAGTAATTTGGATGCTCAAAAGAGTTTGCAGCTCTATTATCTACACGGACCTTCAAAGCAAATGTTCCACACCATGAAACACAACCCAATATTAAACATTGTATCCACGGTTACGCGAGAGATTCCATTGTTTGTGCCCGATGCGACGGCACAAGTGCTGCTACTTCCTCCAGTTTGCATTTTTTTTCTGTTTGTTGTTGTAGATGTGATGTGAAGTCGGGGAAAAGCCAATATGGCCACAAACTAAACAGAAAGGGCCGGATAAGTGTCCAAGCTATTTGCATTTGTAACCTCACTTAGCGTTCTGTTTGGCCTCTTACATGAGAGACAGGCAGTTGTCCTCATAAAAAAAACAAAAAAAGCCACTCGTATTTTCTTTTAAGGATTTCTGGGGAAGACTATCTCACACAACTGCACTGCATTAAAGTGAAGCGTAGTATTTTATCTTTTTTGGAAGCGGTGAACTTATTTCCATCAGATGTTGTTTTGAGAGTCAGTCATTCGTAAAGTTAGTCATTAGATCGCTGATAAACTTGAGTTGTCCTGAATGCACCGAGGCTAGGTGTACCTGCGTGTCCCCATCCCATGCCGGACCCAGCCCTGGAGCTGATGTCCACTGGCGTCCTGGCTCCACCCATGGCAGTGTAGCCCAGTGTAGCCCAGTGTAGCCCAGTGGGCTCATCCCTGTGGCCGGCACTCCACTGGGTTCTCTGCTAGGCAGGTGGGGTAAATATAGGCCCTAATTACAGCATTGACCTCACTGTATTTATGTGAAATAAGATGGTGCAGGGTAATTAGGGTCCCGGACAGGAGGAACATTATATACTAAATGTGTAATCAGTGCAATTGTGTATGCATGCATGTGCGCGAGCATGCAGGCGGTTGTATTTAGACAGTTGGCACTGAAGCGGAGAGTGTGTGTCCGTACATGTGGCTTCCCTTCGCTCCTCTCTTCCCGACTCAGTCGATTGAATTTGACTTTTGTTCTGTTGTCTGTTTTGTACAACTTTCTTTTTTTTCCCCAGCGTGTCCAATTAAGAGGTTCTCCAACAAACATCTGAGCTGATATGTTTTATGCATCTTCAAACAATCATCTTGGCTTAATGTTTAAAAGTTTAGTTATAAGCGGGATACATCTTTTTAAATTATTATACATTCAGAAAACGTCCCGGGTATAAATGACACACAAAGCAAGCATAGAAGCACCAAAGATAAACATTACATGCACGCTGTTTGTGTTCCTCTCTTTGCTATTCTGGGTTCTGCCCTCCCGGCTCCAACTCCCTACTCAGGCCTCTTGTTTCCAGATGAGTTTATTTCACGTCTCCGTGTAGTTAGGCCTCCGCCCTGCCTTCCTGCACCGAGCTGCCCGACTGCTCCGATCCATCCGGCACACGGGGAGAAATCAGGCTACACATTCACTAACCTGATCCTGATGCTGATCACCAGCTGTTTTTGTGGATGTAAGGACACACGCCTTATTGGGCCTTTATGGCTCCTCTCCGCTGTGTTATAGTATCTTTTGATTTATCCTCAATGTCCGTGTATTTTCAGAGTGTGGGGTTCTATATGCGACTGTGTGTGTGTGTGTGTCTGTGTATACCATGTGTGCTTCAAATTACAGTGCTGAAAATACCCCTCATAGTTTTGGGCCCGCGCTGGCCGTAGAGCCGCCGATCTGCGGTCTCTGGAAGAGGAAGGAGACAGGAAAGGGGAAGAGTTTGCTGGACTTGGGGGCCAGATTCCTCTTTTTCAGCTCAAGCTTCTGCTGCTTTGGGGGAAATTAGAGAGGACCAGGGGCTGGAGCGGGTTTGGGCTCGTGGAGGGAACCTCGGGCTGAGCCAAGGAAAAGCAGAGCGGTTTCACTGCTCGAGGTGGCTGAGAGCAGTCATAGCATCTTTTATATCCTGCCATCAATGTGTGTGTGCACGTTTGTTCTAAACTTAAAATCAATACAGTTTTATGTTAACTGTTGCACTTTCTTTAAAGGTGATGTATTTAATATTCTGAACATAAATATAGCAGCAAACAACTGTTAACTTTGAAAGCACTTTCACTTAAATGTATGCTGTTAGCGCTGTTAGCTATGAGCTATTAAGAACATATAAAAGAAAGATAATTGAATTTTTTTCCCAGCAAGATTTGGCCTCTAATTTGATTGAATTTGTGTTTTATGAATACAAAATATGTAGTGTTGAAATAATTGAGCGCAGGAAATCTATCTTTAAAAAGTTTGATAACTAATACATGTTTATCGTAATTTACTGGAGACTAATTATGGTTAATAGATATATTATAGAATAATTGACTTTTGTTTGAATAAAATTAGACACAGAATGGTTGGATAATCTGATGCAGGCCGGCTTAGTTTTGAGGCCGTGGTTTAGGAGGATACGCTCAAAGACACATTCATCCTTCAGGGTTCAAAAGATGATCTTATAAAATGTTCTTGTTATTTAAAATATGTTGATACAGATGTAGAAAATTCCAACCCGAGTCCCCAAAACGCTCGCATGATTCTTTCTCACAAAGTATCAACGCTTGCCAGAAAATGAGATTCTTTTTGGTGATATTTCTTGAATTAAACTTGTTTGGAGAATATCAAATACTCTCACCAAAAGAATAGATACAAAATATAATGTATGTAAAGAGCAGGGTCTCATTCCAAGAATATGTCATCACGTTACTAAATGCTGAGCTCTGCATTCCAACTACATAAGCCGAGCTGCAGGATGTTACCTTAAACCGAGCCAAAAATGCTTCTGTGTTTTCACAACTATTCATGAATACAGCCAACCCCCCCCCCCCCCCAGCCTCTCCCTGCTCCACTGTTTCTGCCTAGTGTGGCTGAATAATATGTGTTTAACATACATTTCTCTTTCCAAATGTAAACATGACAGAGTAGAAATATACTTCTGTACACACAGCAGCATTCTCCTCCAAATATGTTTCCCCCCCCCCCCCCCGGGAAATATATGACGGCAGGAAGCACACAATTTAAAACGGCGCTGTAAAATATTCACACAAACACATTTCTGTGAGTTTTATTTTCTTCATAGCAACACCATGATGCACTCACTTTGTCCGCTGCTTGTGGAAATCTCTCGGCTCTTCTTCATAAAGACGGACAAAAAACACCTGGCAGGAAATATGCCTCTAATTGTGCAAAGGTCAAGCTGCCAATTAGCAGGTTGATCCCCATCTAACTGTTGTAATCCCTTTAACCTTTGACCTTCTCATGGCTGATAATAATGTATTTGTATGTCACCTCTTATTAGTCAGAGCTTGGCTTGACATGTTAGCCTGCGCTATACCGCAATTACAATGCAATTGATCATGAATTAAAACACCAATCAGAGATGATTCCTGCAGCTCTGCTTCTTCTCTGCTCTTTCTCACCTCACTCATGGGGTTTGTCTCTTTCTATATACTCCCACAAAATCCTCCTGCATCGTGCATTGCGCCTGTATCTTTCTTCGTCTGACCCTGGTTCACTACCTGGTGATAACCAGTGGTAAACTCAGCCCAGATGTGATCCCCCTCTTGTCTGGCAGAGCTGAGCGCAGTCTTTCCTAATGAGGGAACCGGAGTTTAGCTATCCTGGACAGCTGAGCAAGACTGTGGCACAACATCTGGATATTCCATTCGGTGGAGTCTGTCTCAAATACAATTGATGTCAATGCTTAGTTTTTATGACTGAACTCCTGTGTGCACTTATTTTCATTGGAAACTAAAAGATAATCTGGCGTTAGCTCTGTTTTTTTTTAATGTCATGTTTAAATTACGGTTTGTGTGTGTGGGTATAAACACAAGGATGAGCCGATGAACGTCGGTCAGTCTGGTTGCTGGAAAAGGAGCCCGAAGGGGTCAAGGAGTGCGGAGCCGAAAGAGACGTAGATGAGTTTTGAAGTTTGAAAGGGGATTTAGCCGCTTTAGCAAATCAACAGGGTGGGGTTTCTCTTGGTGGGCGTGTGCTCTGGGGGTAGCGCTGAAGAATTCCTTCGGAGAAAGAGGGGTAAGAGTGGGTGCCAGCTGGCAGCCACGGAGCTCTTTGCTCACATGTGTGTTTGTGAACGGGGCCTCATTACGACTCAACTAATTACGGCCCTACGCACACATGTGGGTGACACCTGGAGACAGACATTGATGACCATTAGCTGCTTTTCTCCCGCTGCATCCTGGGGAATCAGTGTCTCCTTTAGCTGGCCGCCATAGCTGGGATGAGACATGTTCATCATGAAATAACCATCGGTACTCGGGATCAGTTCGCATGGGAGAGTCTCGTTTTGGGGAGTTTTTGTCATCCTTTTTGAATTGGAGAAAAAAAACCTTCTTGATTGATTTAATATAAGAAATGAATCAGCACAATGATCCCATGTGACTTCACATCAGTGCGTCCTTCGCTACCTTCAGGATCTACAATGTGGCTCTAATTATCTTGTGCACTGCTCTGTTCACAGACAGTGAAACAAGCACATTGTTCCACTGCCTTTTTTAAAACTCTGCTTCAGCCTGCGGCTCCTCGAGGTATTCCAAGAGCAGGAAGAATTTGGGTTTTCAGAACATCAAATGAGGTGTGAATTGGCTTGTTGTTAATTTTTTCCAGCACGTGTTTGTTTGAAAGTGATCAATTAACTGTGGTTTGTTTGCCAAGTGTACGGTTTAAAGGGATGCAAGTAGCTGTAGGCAGCAGGCTCTGTTAGTGTGTGTGAATTGATTTTTGTCCAGCTCGAGTGACCGCTTTTCAAAGAAAAGCAAGTTTTTTGAATGAAGATAACATTAAATTATTAAGAAACGCACTCTATACATTATTAACGTGGTAAATGACTATTCTAGGTTGAAACGCCTGTTTAAAAAAATTTGAATATCTACACGGTTGTATAGAGGCCCATCTCCAGTGTTCTAACGGCACATTGTGTTATCGCCTTAGAAGACTAACGGAGGGTTAGAATTTTTGAAAACCCTTTTGTTATGTTAGCACAGCTGAAAACAGTTATGCTGGTCAGAGAAGCTTTTCAACTGGCCTTCCTTTTGAGCTTGAAGTCTGAAGAACACAATTCATATTTAAAGCAAAAATCATTATTTCTAACCTTGTCAATGTATTGACTATATTTTCTATTCATTTTGCAATTCATTGGATAAATAAAAGCGAGTTTTCATGGAAAACACAAAATTGTCTTGTTGGGTGACGCCAAACTTTTGAACGGTAGTGTACATCAGTGGCGTCGCTACGTTAAAAAACCCGGGGCTAAAGCCCCGTATGTTTTTTGATTAGCCCCGAATGTTAAAAAAATAAATAATGCACATTAGGCCCCCAAATAACGGGACTCGGCTGAGACCGACCTCAGAGAGCCCCGAGGGAGATGAAGTGCAGCGTGGCCTTGATCCGCCAGCTGACCTTAGGTTGACCGAACGCTGGGGCTATTTCCATCAGCCCCCATGTGCGAGCTCAATCGTACCGGTGGTGAGCTAAGAGGTCAGGCGGGGTTGCTGCCTGACGAGAGGCGAGAGTCTGAGCAGGCGGCCGGGTGACTTGGTGTTGTACGTTTCTCAGTTCGACAGCTAACCGAGGAGCACGCTCACACGGACTAAACGGATTACGTCTCATGTTTCTGTTTCGCAAGATGCAAAGCCAAGTTGTAAGGCGTGTTGTCTCGGCATGCCCAGGCGGATAAATGATGTCTGACGTTTGTTACTGTTAATCCTTTATGGGATTTATATCACCTATTGTTTGATTTGGTCTACATGTAATTGTATTTGTCGAAGTTTCCGTTATTTCAGCAGTTTTCTGTAATCATTAAATTAGTCTTTGTGTTTCTCAACATTTTTATCCAATTTTCTTACCATTTGCTTGTTGAGTGGAGTGTTAAACTCATTAAATCGCAAAAGAAATAAGACGAGGTAATTGGAGATAATTGCCAAAATAACAGAACAGATGAAGCAAAAATAACAGTTTTACTGAACTCTAACAAACTGTCGCCCTAAATCACTAGTTAATACAAACATTGATGATATGATTATCATATTAAACACTTAAGCACAATTAGACATGGGATGCATCCTGACTATTTTTCACAAGTAATTGACCAACGTTGATCAAATTGACTCATTAGTCAGTTATGATTGCTGTTAATTTCCATGTATGAGACTCAATCTTCTGTTTTATGAAGCTTTTTAAAGTTTTTCTGGCTCTCCCATGTCTTATGAATGCCAAATCTCTTTCCAACCAAAAGCCCAACATGGGTCATCTTTTACTAATTGAGCTTCTTAAGACAACAGGTTCTGCCACAAGTTGTAATTTCATGCAAGAGCTGAATAGTTCTCCCTGAGTGAGGCGGGAATGTCGGGGTTGTTAGCACAGTGAGGATGAGGAGATTAATCAAGCTGTCAGCCAGCGGCCCCGTGCTCTGCGGACTACACACGCCTCAGCATCGGTTAGCATGTTACACACTCGATCCCTCTGCACATCTACGCCGCTGTCATTCTCATCACATTAAACTAGTTGTTCTGCCACTCACTGCAGGGCTCCGCTTTGATATGAATCATTTCTCAAGTCTTTAAAATGGATGCAGGAAAGTTCCAATATCACACCTTGAATACAGCAAAAGAAAAGGTTGCAAAAGAAAAGAATAGCCTCCAGTACTTACAGGGGCTCCATGGTTATACATAAATTGCACGAACACGACATGCCTTGCACACATGTGCCTGCCGAGTGAAATCCCGTTGTGCACAATTCATGCTTCTATACAAATGTGTGGGGGTACTTTGAAGATGTGAAGCCCCTATGAAGTGGTTTGGAGGAGGGAGCGCAGGCAGCCGGCTGTATCCGTCGCAGCTATCAAAGAGCCGTAAATGACAACAGGCACTGCAGGGATGGAGCGGCTTGGTGGTGTCTCCAACAGTGTGGACATGATTAGCCCCGTGCGTTGTGCTCCTGCTCCGTCTAACGGGACGTCTCTCTTCAGAAGTGTAACCATCCCAAAGAATCGTCTCTTTGTTTCTGCGGAGCAGGTCTGGCGTGCAGATTCTCAACGACTCCGGCTGTTGGAGGTTTGTTTTGGGTCGTCAGCAGCGTCGTTCTCATCCTCTGTCATTAGCCCTCTTTCCTGTCCTGGGGATCTCTGTTTGGATTTAAAGCACCGTGGCCACTAAGTGCATCTCTAGAATATTCATTGCTTGAACTTCAACCACAATAACCATCAAAAGCTCCGGAGATCACCAATCATGCACTTGAAATCTCTTCTGGCTCTGGAGTGCTTCTTTTGGACTCAAACGCAGATTCAGGCGATTGAGTGGTCCCGTTAATCAAGTTATTTCCAGGCAGAAACCACCTCTGTGTGATGCTCTGATCCAAGACCAGCTTCTATCGCTGTGTAGTTTTCCGAGATGGAGGACCCTGCCAGTATAGGCACATGCAGTGGGTGCCAGTCCCCCCCCCCACAGTGTGGTGTCATCGGGTCCAATACGTTGTCCCCCAGACCCCAAAGACGGGCGACCGCAGCCCGGACTGGCACTGTCGCCTGGCCGGGTTTCTAATTGTGGCCACACGGCCCAATTAGCACCGTGACTCAATAATCACAGCCTTCCTCCCATTCCAGTCTCGCATTTCACGTTGCACAGCAGTTAAACTGATTTGTTTGCTTAGCCTGGACCAGAAGTCCCAATGCAGGTCAGCTGCACTGCAGCCAACACCTCGTGAGGACGACTCGGATATAAGTTTGGAAAACATTTCACGGCTGGATATTCGATTCCTGGCTCTACCAATAACATTAGACAACACATCGCGGTATTACGGGATTATTTATTCCCCCAAATTCCTTTTTTTACACCAAAAGTTTAGTTTTCCATTTTGACCTTGAAAGTGACCTCTTCATCCAAAATAAGCAAAATAAAAACCAATTGATCTGTAGATCTGCTGAGCGAATGATTACGATTGGACAGAAAGCAATCTGCCCGGCTCAGCTGGGTAACGGCCTTTACTCCGGCGCCCTCTGAGTTCTCCACTAATGCACATGCTGGGTAAGATAACTTATTCACCACTACATTCACAGTTTCATATCTGTTTATTGGCTGTGCCTATGTCGATTACTACATTCATTTAAAATACCCCCCCCCCCCCCAGACGTATGGTAGTGTCCTGCCAGATCTCCTGAAAGCCTACACCGGTGAGAAAGCCGGCCTCCTGCTCTGTGGCTACATACTTGTACCTAAGTCCTTTTTTTCCCGCCTCACAGACAAACCACACATATTATACTCGATGAAGACCCCACAACATATTTGTAACCTGTACTATGGCTCTCCTCTTGTCTTGTTCCCAGACACTTTCTTTTTTTAAAGAACACTTTGTCATTCTCTTCTTGTTGTTATTCTGTCATCTCTCATATCCTCTATCGGGGATCTCATCTCTCAATGAATGCCCCTTTTTCCATCTACTTCTTTGCCGATCTTGATTTATTTTTCCATTTGCTAGAATGATTTCTTTTTGCCTCTCTCTTAAAACACAGGATGATGGATGTCTGTGCGGCGGGCGGCCGGCAGCGATCAGACTTTATGGGTCAAAGTGGAGTCAGCTCTGTCCTTTCGGCCAGAAAAACATATTTTCTTCAGAATCATGATATTTGAGAGCTTTAGGGGTCGAGTTTAAACAATTTGTTGATGAATAAAGTTTTTTATTAAGAGTAAACTGATAAACTATTTTGATTAGTTGATTCATTGTTAAAGAGTTGATGCTTTTCTTGGTGTTCTTATGTGATTATCTCTGAACGCTACAGAAAATCTTAGGTTTTTGGACTTTTGGCCCAGCAAAAAAATTATTACAAACTTTTAAAATTACAATATCTGCAAGATGTTGTATGTGGAAAAAAGCACTTTATGCGTAAATGAGACTTACAGATCTCTCATCATTAGATTTCTCAGAGACCAAAAGTAAAACCATCACAGTATCTACAACAGCATTACACCTGTCGCTTTATGATAGCAGAAGCAATATAGGATATGTGATACATAGGAAATGTCATAAGATTGATGTGCCTTGTCTGTAAAACCAAGGTTGCTGTATCCCCTTTTTCCCCCTGGTTATCTCTACTCTCTCTAGCCGCCTCTGTGTCCTATCTTTATCCCTCAACTTGTTCTTTTTAAGGCTAAAAGGAAGAGTGTAGGGATAGAAAAGGGGAAAGAAGGAAGACTTCTGGATATCCCATTCTAGCTGGATACTATATTTAACTGGGGATCAGTCCAGTTTGTTTAATGGTTCCCTCCCCAGGTGTCTGTAGTATCGACCTGGCCCCGTATCTGTGCTCATACGCCTGTTGGCGCTCATCTCAGCGAGTCGTTCGCTGCACAGAGCGTTCAGTTGCTGACACAAAGGAAATGAGACTGGGGGGAAGACAAATATGAAAAAAGGATGACGGCAGTAAGCGTCTGGGAGTTGGATCAGTAGAGCTGGAGTTTCAAATGACACAATAGTTATAGTTATCATTTTGCTACTGAAGAATTGTTTGGAGAATGTACAGTATAAGCCGGCTCTTGTTCATTGATGGTGAGTTCAACAGGGTCACTCCTCAGGTTTGTGCTGTTACAGCTGCACCTAAGGGTTTACTCCATGTTGTCGTTTTCTTAGATTTCACTCCCTGCCCAGCTTCTGACCTCGAACATTCATTTTCATCTTCAGGAAGGGAGAGAGCAGAGGAAGGAGTATGGAAAGAAAATAAGAGGAGGGCTTGTGGCTTTTGGACTTTTTGGCGAAATTAGCAGAATGTAAGATGTTTCCAATTAACGGCGGAAAAGAGTGGCTGGAGGCGGCCGAGTAAATGAAGGAATAAAATGGGTGGTTTGATTCTCATCTTCTGACCCCCCAAGTTCGCCTCTTTTCCTCCCCTCTCTTCTGTCGTATTTCTAGGAGCCGGTCTGCTTCTGTATAGTCGGTTACATTCAAGATAGTGAATCCTTAAATGGGCCATAAAGACGGAACAGGATGAAGAAAATCAAGTAATTGCATAAAAGACTAATTAACTGTGGATTGGAAGACTGAGACGGAGTCTGTTTCAGGGGTGATGAAAGCTCAAAGGCAATAGCTATTGATTAGAGGGGAAATTAAAGGAAAAGAGTGATGATTATCTCGAAGAAAAGACTGAGAGGGGGAAATAAGGAGAAGGTTGAAGAAATGAGTGGCTGCAGCTGGGGCGGTATTGTGGCCTGCTAGAGTAAACACGGCAAAGCAGGACGAGAAATGTTAAAGAACCAGCAAACGGACTCCTTTTGTTAATATGAACTGGACTTTAAGGCAGTGGCCCAACACAGAGGGAACTACACATATGGACCATTAAGACTTGTCTTGCAATCAAACTTTAAACATGTTACAATATCGTTTTTATTTTTTCCAGTTTCTTTGTTTTTGTTATTTGACATTTTGAGAAATGGGCTTCTTTGCTATTGTCGCTAGGATGAGAAGAACGATGCAACTCTCATGTCTGTATGATAAATATGAAACCATAGCCTTTAGCCGAGCTTAGTCTGTTAGCTTAGCATTTAGAAGGGATCATTTTACATTTAGTTTTTTAAACGGATTAAATGTATGATGTCAGAGTGAGGTTTAGAGTCGCCATGCTAGCTGTTTCCCCTCCGTTTCCGGTATTTATGCTAAGCTACTACGACTGCTGGTTGAAGCTACATGTTTAACAAACTGATAAAAGAACTTTACAAGAATAGCAAATAAGAGTACGGTATTTCAATCAAAAAGTAATAGTGCACCAGCAACAGAAAAAAATAAACTCACTGTCTGATATTTTGCTAATAAAGAAGAAGAGGACCGTCAAACTGAAGGAGAATAATCGACTCTACACAAACATTTTCCAAGTGGAGGATCTTCCATTATACTGTATAATGAGACTGGATGACGTTGAGAAAATAAGCACTCAATCTTTCAACGGATCAAATAGATTTCTGCACCACTCACACTCATTGTTAAATACTTACACCCCCCATTACGCTGATACACGGAGAGCGGAAAGAGGGACCGAAAGAGAGAGATCCAGAGATTGTGATGGTTCCCATATGTGCATAGAGACACCTGATATATTCCTCCTGGTGGGTGTACCAACATTCTCTGTGAATAACATACATGTGCCCTCAGTCTGTTGAAGTTCAGAGGTAAAATAGCTGAGGGAGAAGGACGGAAGGGAATTGAGTGATTCTCCTTGTTTTTTATTGGGAGAAATATTTATTAGACTTATAAAACCATATAACTCCAGCCTGCCGACCTCTCTGTCTGCAAAGTGTCAGCCCTCCCTGCAATGAGGTTTGATTGAGGTTATCATGGCAACCAACACTTTCTTTTATCTCTACTATTTCCTCACCACATCATGAATACACCATTTCCCACATATGATGTCACTTCCTCTCCTTCCTTTATTGTGCGTGTGACCTAGCCACTCCAACAGGTGTATCTGATTCTTTATACCTCCTTTGCATATTTTGTAATTCGCCATTTCTTCTTTTTTTTCCGTCCATCTGTGTGAATCCCATCTGCTTGGATCCTGTCTTTGGCTGCTAAGGAAAACATTTGTCATATTTCTCTTCTTTTGTCTTGTCTTCGTTCTTCTTTTCTCCCCGTTTGTTTTAAGTGTGTCATAATCGATTTGTTGCATGTCTGTATGGTTCAGCCTTGAGGGGGAGGGGGCAGATGGGAGAGATGGGATTGGAGTTAAATTTATGTCTGCAAAGGAGGGATACTTTGGCAACATGTGTATACACACACACACACGCACACAAGATCCAGATGTTGTGTCCTCTGGCTGCCCCGGGGTGTTAGCAGTAATATAGCTTTCTAGCGGCTGTGTTACGCTTCCTTAAGCTGGAACGCTGTTTATTGGGAAGAGGTGAGGCCCGGCACGGACCCCTAATCCACAATTGCACTTGTATCGCCCATGCTGCCGAGCCCTGATGACATCTCTGTCAAAAGGCTCAGGGCTGCACGTGCCTTCGTATCCGGGTGGAGGATGACATCATGCAACGTGCTCCACGGAGCATGCGCCGCTGTCTGCAGCGAGAGACGTCAGGCCGGTTTATTTGCCTTCAGTCCTGAAGCTGATTGGCTCCAGCCGCGTATGAAGGCCTGGGGGATGATGTCATGGCAAAACTAAGCCTTTCTGCTTCAGGTTCATAGAAAGGTGATATATTTTCAGAGTTTCTTTATTTTTTTATCGACTCCCTCAAGGAGTCATTTATCTTTTCATCCCCACCACTTTATAGTCCGGTCTAAAGGCAGGATAACAATGTGTACACGTTGAAGCTAACGACGAGATATACTTTGGTGGGTCGGTCCATCAGTTTGGTACAGGCTGAAACATCCCATTATCTAATGGATGGACTGCTATGAAATTTAGTAGAAACATTTATAGTCTCCAGATGATGAAGTGATGACTCCCGACTATTTTGGGGTATTAAATCTATTGCATCTATTACAACTTCTTTCTGGATGACTCTCCATTGGCACCCCCTCTGAGCCAATAGACTTGCTCTGTTGAAATGAATGACAGATTTTCTTAAAGCAGGGCTCAACTTTGACTGCACATGAGCTTTGTGTTGTTCACGTCATTCTCTTCATCCTATTGGAGATGAAGAAACACAGATCTAATCCGACACTAGCGTAGCTGATTAAGGCAAAGAAAGGTGATGATACAGGATTCATGCTGTTTTCTCTTGCACATAACATGACAAAGACGATTGGAATCTCCCTGCTTGCGGCCAGAAATATGAATCAGACGGCACGTGTTGCTCCGAAACGCAGTTCCAATGTCAAACAGCCCCTGAGCAGATTCACATCGCCGGAGCTCAGCTCGTTCCTAGTTTGGTCAGAGTACCAACTCTGCATCGTCTTGCCCCTGGAAGGATATCAGCCAGTGGTGCCGGTGATGAAAAGCTCAATGGCAATGAATTATCTTCGTGTCTGTTTATACTGCGCTGGCTTTAGCCTTTCTCCTTCCCCTGCTCTTTTCTGATCTATCGCTTTTCTGAAGGTCTAAGTTTACTCTGGACCTCTCTCGTACATTTGGGTTATTTTTCAAATGACTCACTTGCGAGTACTTATCAAGGCATATATGAGCTCGGTTACCTGCACGAGGCATACCGGCTGACTGCGGGCTGAAAAATTATCTTGAGTCACGGTTTAAGTGTTTATTCAATCCGGGACTTATTATCAACTCCGTCAGTGCTCTGGTTGCGCACCTTCAGAAATGTGTCTCAGAGCCAGGTCAGTCGAGGGTTTGCAGCTAATCCCTTCTAGTGTATAAAGCTATTTGGGAGCACACCAGGAGCCATAAAACATCTGTATTGCATACAAATGGTGTCCGATAAAACACCGCTACGGACAGAGACGTATCATCCCTGAGAGAGGGGCAGAAGTGCACATCGGAGAATTTCATCTTTAAAACCGTAATTTATTTTTGACGCCTTCGATGTAGACATGTCAAGTCCTCTCAGAGCGGAGAACAACACACTTGGTTTGAATCACGAGCGCGGCCTTTAAGCACAAATTCAACTGACAGCATTGATGATTTATAGTTGACTGATAGCGATGCCTCCAGCGCAGAAGACTTAGCCAGAGCTTTACATTTAAATTTACAAGTCAAACATGTTGGGAATAAATCACAAAAACATCTGAGGAAGTTTGCATTTATTTAATCTCTACGTATTAAGTTTCGAAATAAAAATAAATCTGCCTATATAAGTCGAGGTTTCATAACCATAATAATCAAAGAAGTTGTTTCCGTCTCAAGAGATTTAACCAAAACCTCCGTTCCTCTTTTTCAACCGACGATTCTCAAACCACTTGTGCGATGGCGTGTGGCGAGAGAGTGACGTCAGAGAAGGAGAAGTTGGCTTCTAGTTTGAGTTGATGGGGCCCACATGTTTGTGTCCTGTGTGCTCAAGCTGGATTTAGTATGTCTGTGTTCATCCCCATTTGTCAGCTTTAGTCGTAGATTATCAGAGTGCCCATTGGATTGAAACACAGCTCTACGCGATGAGCGGAGGTCGTACCGCGCGGAGCAATTTATCATCTGCGGCCAACCGTGACACGGGAAGGAGGCGGCCGACGACTCCTGTTCCATGTAAACTCCGTCGCTGACCTCGATGCCTTATGGGAAAGCTCACTGTACCTCTAGGATAAATACAGATACCAACGAATGACACTGCAAGAAGTTAGGATCCGACCAGCTCTAAATAACATGATTTTAGGGCAGTTTACAGACCTGGTTACTTAAAAAACACACTTGGAAGAAGTTGAACGAGAAAGGCAGAGTCTCTTCCTTTGTCGTCTCTGACTTCACGGCACATTAACTCACCTGCATGGACCCTTCTTCTGGCTCCTGCTCTACATGTTGTCTTCACACACATGCACATCCTCTCATTTCAATGCCTGCAGGTGTTTTTTAGCCGTTACAGCGTGTCATTTGCATTTGAAGACGATCCGTCAAACAGCAGTGCTGTTTTGACACATATTCCCCAAGGAAAGAGCGTAACAAAAGTCTCAGGACCACGAACACAGACGCGGAGTCCCAGTTTAGTAATCTAAGCTGTATGCGGGGCAGAAGTCACCTTGTCGGCTACATCAACAAAAACAAGCGCTCCTTTCATGGGACAAGTCCTGTTCTGTCCAACCGCAGGGATCTGTCAGAGGCTCCGGGGAATAGTCCCGTCTGTCTTCCCTCTTTCTCTCCCCTGCAAATCATTCACTCGTCACCCCCATTGCTATCTCAACTATACCTCAAAGTTATTTTTTAAGTATAGGTTTCCCCGTAAAGGTAATGACTTCAAGAAGTTAGGATCAATCAGTTGAGTAAGATGTATTTCATTTGAAAATGTTGCATTGTTTGTCCCGCAGAGTGCCAAGAGCCTTCAGAACAACAAGGATTCACGCATCCTGTGGGTCAAAGACGACCTTCTGCTCACCACCGGCTTCGATACGGTGAGCACCGCCACCGGGAGTTTGTGTTTGTAATCTGTAATCTGCCGCTATCTAACGAAGCGAGGTCGCATGCGTACTTTCGGGGGTTTGACCTTTATGAGTTTTTGAGAACAGACACAGATTAGTTTGTTGGGAACTCAAGTTGCTGTTTGTTAAATGTGATTATGGGAAGAATACAGTTACAGGATCGTCCCTTTTATTTCAATAAAATATGATTTGTTAATATTATTATGCAATACAGCAAAAATCATGATGCTTCATAGGAGTAACTTCTTTATAACTCTGAGTTTCATTGAGTTTGAAGTCATCTGTTGATGTTTGTGTTGGCGCTACCTAACTCCTCATGGTGCGTGTGTAGATGCGTGGTCGGGAGGCGAGGCTTTGGGACAGCAGGAAGCTGAGCTCCTCCATCAGCTCCACGTCACTCGGCATCGCCAGCGGGTGAGTGACTGCATCGGCGTGCAGGCCCCGCCCCCTTTAACCAACACTTGAATGTCTGGAATGTGGATATTGCTGCGTGTGATTTTATTTCCATGCATTGAACAATGTGTGAAGGGGCCTCTGCCCATGGTGAAGCTGCAGGGCCGTGCAGACCTCCCAGAGCCGACACTGCCGCTCACATTCTGGCCATTTCCTGGGTCAGAGACGCACACAGAGACGTCTGTCCTCCCTCTGCATCGCTCTCTCTATAATTACTGCGCTGGGGTCAAGACAGCAGTACACTCATGTCAACACTTCTCTCTTCAGCTCACCGCTTGTCATCTCTGTCCATGACCTTCTCCAAATTGCTCCGTTTATTTTTCCAAACACGGCTGCGTCGGACCGGAGGAGAGCAGGAGCGTGGCCGCGATCCAGAGATGAGAGGAATGGAAAGATGGAGGGAGGAGGAAAGAGAGAGGGTGGGAGTGAGGGTTCCTCTGTTAGATCCAACTCATGCATTTTAGTGCTATTATAGAACGGTCGGCGGGCCAAGTCATTCCAAACTGGAGCACAGCGTACTTTGGGGGCCATTCAGCACAAGCTGTGGCGGATCAAATACATTTCTTAAACGTACTGTTACCGTAAAAAGGCAGAAAGGTAGCTGCTCATAGCTCTCTTTGATGAAGCTGTGCACAGATTCTACATCTGGCAGGTATTTAAGTCTTGCGCCCTTGTTTGGTTGCAGAAAACACCACAACTTGTGGAGATATACAGTACATACAATGTAAATGTATCTCAAAAAGAGTCTACCGTCTTTTGTTTATCCAAAGACTATAGCAGGGGGGCAGCATCTTAGGAATGTGAATGTTTTTCTTCTCTTTCTTATGTGTGTGTGTACACACACACACACACACACACAGGAGTTGACACAGCGGGGTCCTAAATAACAACCTCCACTCTCCCTCCTCCCTCTGCTCGCCACTCATCTCCATTTCCTGCACTTCCTCCTTCCTCTGAGTGAGACAGATAGCGGCCTGTCCGAGTGCATCTTTGGGATTCATTGCATCGTTTGGCGCCAGCGTACTTTTCATGAAAATGGTGGATATCTGATGCCACTCTTCTTCTTCTTATTACCAAAGCAATTATGCTTATTTTGATACATATCTTTATAAAGTCTTACCCACAAAATAACACATCGGGAACTGGCTGCCGGCTAAAACCACAGACGGAAACTCATCTTATTATATAACGATTTTGTCTCCCTGGTGCCTCGTAGACAGAGGAATGTCGAAGTGTCTCTAGAGTCGGCTGTGGCCGTTGTGTCGTTGTGATGACGGTGCAATTCTTTTCTGCTAAACTGTCGTCTGATGACGGGTTGCTCAGCGTTCCGGTGCCTCCTCTCCCCGCCGGTTTTGTGTCCGTCCACACTTTCTTGATAGAATCCACATTATAGTTATTTGATATATTCGCTTTAAATTTAAGAAAAAGCCTTTTTTAGTTTCCTGTATTTTGATACACGTTATTCAACATACTGTGATTCATTTTCCATTGAACATAATTGCTGGGGTGTGTGTCCGACCCATCTGCAGTGTGTCCTGAATTAACTTCAATCATGCTATCGTATGCTGGTATAGTGTGTCGGAGAGCGATCGCTCCCCAAGGCCACAGCCCCCCCAGACGCCTGTAGACCAGCACTGATATAAAACAGGTAGGCAGTGGCCGTGTCCTTTGCTGCCCCCCCCTCCTTTCTCATTGAAGCTTCTTTGCTACAACGTTTCCTCCACAGACCCACTGCCTGCTTTGACAATCGTTTAACGTGATGCTGCTGGGCCAATCAAAGCTGTGTGTTCCTATAAACACGGCTCTAAAAAGATAAAAGTAGACAAAGCTTTTATAAAGAATGTTTATCCTACCCGCAGAGAGTTTAACACCTTTATCAGGGTTCTTACGGTCATGGAAAACCTGGAAAAAATGGTAATTTCCAGGCCTGGAAAAGTCATAAAAAAAACTTAAATCATAAAAGTTTGGGAAAAGTCATGGAAACAGAGTTTGAAATAATTAATATGTTTTTTTTAAAGAAAGATTACCGAGATTTCAGTTTGGTCATGGACATTTGGTTTAAAGTCCTGGAAAACCCATTGAAAAGTCATGGAAAAGTAATGGAAAAACATTGGTCAAAATGTGTAAGAACCCTGCTTTATGTCTCATATGTTCCGAGAACCCGGCAATCTTTTTTACTTGAGCATAAAAGCTGCATTTGACTTAGGTGGAGCGACTTTAGAGTTCAAGCTGGTTTGAAAGTATTTAATAGAGAATCCGGAGCATATCTCCAACGGGCGCTCGACGTGAAGACAGCTGCAGCGTTGACCGAGGTCCCGTCGGGGCTTTTGACCAAAGCTGCTGTTGTTGCGGGCCGAGGTTTCCTTCTAGTCCGCTAATCTCCACAGTGGGAAACATCCAGAACGCCGTCGAGAGTAAACAAGGCTTCAGGAGTAAAATTGGGGGAGGAAATGGAATCACTACTTCTTATTTAGTCGAATCCATCTCGGCGCCAGCCAAAGACTTTTTGACGTACTGCGCAATCAGCAAGCGCTGATAACAGGAATAGCTGGCTTGTTTTAAGGTAATGGTAAAAATATTGCTATTGCTTACTGTCTTTTTTTAATCAAAATGTGTGTCTGAGCCTCCTTTCACTCATTCTAGCTACTGTGTATCCAGTATCTCTCTTTTCAGGAAATTGTCCTTCAGCTTTCAGCATCGGGCTGCCCTCAAGTTCCCTTTGGCCTTCAGGGTTTTAATTGTTAGTTTCAGGTTTGTTATCACCCTGGTTTTTCTGTGGATAGTTTAATTTTGGTTCAACATTGCCAAAGAGCATGTCTCTTATGTGTAACGAAGCAGCTATTACAGACGATAAAACATTTCACCAGAATCAAAAGGAGACCTTGTCTCTCTTTGTCTCTGCACTTGATCGATTGAACCATGCCAGCTGAGGAAGATCAGAGTCAAACATCCGAATAGGGGAACTTCCTCCCTGCCATTTTAGGCCTGAGGTGCACATAAAGATGGATTTGTTCTTTTTTCCTGCCTGTTTTTAATTAAAATGTTCGTGGTAAACATGGTGTGTAATTGGAGCAGCAGGCTGGCTTGTATCAGGTTGGAAGTCCTCGTCCACAACATTCAGAAGGACTGTTTTCTTTGGAGTGTCACAACACGAGGAGGCCCGGGAGCTTGAGCCAGTAAACTGGGGTTGTGGGTGGAATATAATTTGGATGGAGAATAATGGAGGGGCAGTGTTTATTTTTTGGTTTGGGTTGAAATGAAGACTTAAAAAGGGATGGAGTGTGATGGGCCTGAGAAGGGAGTGGTTAACTGTGCAGAGGTAGCTATTAGTTCCTGTTTTCCATACAGATCTGGACATTGGAGAACAACGTGTATTTCTGTGTACCGCTCTCCCCCTCATACTCTTCCCTTTATAAACCCAAATTATAATAATGAGTTTAATTGGGCCTCTAAGCCGGCTGCAATCAGTGAACTTTACAACCGGGCACGATTGCAACCAGCCTGCCGTTTAAATGCTTGAGACGTCATGATAATTATCCGCGCTCCCTCCGCTTTAACAGCTACACACAGATTCACCACGCTCAGCACTAACACAGCAGAGGCTAGTTGATGTGCGCCTCGAGAATAGCCGGTAATCGTATCACGCAGCGCTCTCCGAGGGTCAGTTGCTTCGAATTCAGCGTGACAAAACGTGAATCTCAGAGCAGGTTCTGGCCTTAACCCTTGTAATCGCCCTCAGTCACTACCAATGCTCTGCTCCTCTCCTCAAGCACATGAACACATACATGGACATGGAGACACACACACACACACACATGCATCTTCTATTACTTCTCATCCGGGCCGCTCCGTCTTTTCTCCTGGCGCGAGGCTGATTAAAGCAGACCGCTGTGACCCGATGCCCACCGGTCTCCACGCTGTGGATTGGAGAGGACGTGAGCCCGTCCCTGGAGAGCCGACTGTTTCCCCAACCCAGTCACGGGTTACGCAAATAACTTGCCCTCTGAGGCGAGAACTGCTGACAGACGGCGCCGTTAGCGGGGAGAAAGCGAGACGTCTTTTTTCTTTTGGCGTGCGGTAGATGCACGAGAGCGCCCCAGGTGCGATGCACGTACTCACACCCTCTATTGACTCTCCACAATCTATTCCTGTTTGTTTTCCTAGCAGGGCTGGGCCTCAGAGCAGGGCCCAGGCATTGGGTGTAATTGAGCCAAACCTCCCTTTAATCAGATGGATTGAGAAGAAGCCCGTGTGCCCCAGAAGGGAATCAGCCTTTTTACAGAACAGCCCCCCATCCTGGCCAAGGCGCTCTCAAATCAGTCCCAGATGAAGGCTTTCCTGTGGGGATTAGGTGCAGCTGCAGCACCGATAACCAAACCAGAAAAGAAGGGAAAAAAATGGCACAAACGAGTGTTTCAACGATCGTTTGACCTCGCTCCGTTCTGAGAGTTTACTTCATGAGAGCGGAGCGGAGCGTCGTTGTTTTGGGAGCGGCTTGGAAAAGTCATGTTTAAGGTGGAGGTGAAGACAAAAACGACAATATTCAGGTGAACCCCAAGGTCAAGTTGACAGTTCATCTGCTGCACCCCGTCTGCAGGATGGCCTGGGGGGGGGGGGGGGGGGGTAGGCCAAAGATGTGACCGCACACGCTCTGTCAAAGGACCTACACTCCTCGTCCTGACAGCTGAAACATGGGGTCTGGAATCTGTTAGTCATTTGGGGTTTCACTTTGTGATTTAAGTCGAGGGGGAGTTTGACCAGGAAAAGAAGACGAAAAAAGTAGAGGAGGGAGCTTTGAAATCCCCTTTTTATTTTGTATATATATATATATATATATATATTATTTTTAGATAGTGTCCCTCTGTGAGCTTTATTGCCTTTTTCATTGAAGTGACAACTGACTTTTACTCCACCAACACCTCATTGAAGAAAGCATCTGTTTCTCTTTCACACACCTAAGATCAACTAACCTTTTATTCTTATTCCCTTCTGTCCTGTCAAAAATACAGCCGCTATCCTTCAGTGATTCCTACTTTATTTTAATTCATACTGTATCTGAGCCCCTATGAGACCGGTTTGTCACTATTCGTCCCTTACTTTTCTTTCTCTACAACATCAAACGAGGGAGCTTAGTGTTTAAAGGTGCTGGTGTCTGGGATTCTAATTACGTTTTCTTTTTGTTGAGCAAAGCCTAATGGAGCCTCTCCAAACTGGTGAAAACACATGGAAGTCTGTGGAGCGTTTGGCCGAGGATATTTAATATAATTCACAGAGGGTTTTGATTTCATCCCGCAGGTATGTGCTCCGCTCTCCAGGGATCAGAAGGACCCTTTTGTGTGAACTCGCCACTGATGGAAAAATAGAAAAGAATCTCTCCCTCCCAATTTGAGCTTCCTCCTTCCTCACTACCTCCTCCTTCATTTCTTCCATTCACCTTCATTTTCTTTTATGGTTTGGATTAAAATGAACTTGAGATGATGTGTCCGGGGGGATCTGCTCTGCATTATGTGGCACTCGAGCAGCGAGCGCGTCTTAATGCTGTTACGGTAATTGCAAAAATGACTGTCTCGGTATGAGAGTTTGAGACGGTGTCAGACTTCACTTTCCATCCTTCACAAAGCAGCAGCAGACATGCACTTGCAGATGTAGATATGGCATATTTTCCAACATCTGGAAAAATGCCTTATTACTTTTTATTTTGTTGAAAACTCCACTGGCAATAACATGTCGGATCTTTGCCCGACCAAAAGCCGATATACTTTGGGCCATCCCAAATCCATTTCAGCACTCTTCTCCCCGCTCTATGGGGGAGATATCCAGAGCATCTGATAGAGATGTGAAGAGGGCTGGGTTTGGCTAGACGCAGGGCCAAAGTGGAAACAGCACAGACCAGTATTTACAATACATGGATGCAATGCTAGGAAGTGAATAAACATCCTGCAATTAAGTATCAATGTAATGAGATGCTATTTGTGTCGGAGCTGCAATGGAAGGTTCAATGAGATCATCCAAACCTGGAGTAGATTATGTCATCCACAAGGTTTATTCTGTGTGATATCACTTTATTTGAGCTTTTTGTTTCCTTTACTTCCCTTTATCTACTATGTCATCCTCTCTTTCTGTTTGTCTTTTTATACACGTCCCTTCTTTTCCCCCCTGTACACTCTTTAAACGCATGCATGTGTGTGGTATAAGACCCGTGATTGTCCCTTTCACGAGAAACGGGGACCGTGGAGCGGCGGGCAGCGGCTCCCGTTTTTTAAGTCCCGCCTCGCTTCTGGACGCTGGTCCCCTCCTGGGCGCCTGCCACCTCTCTGCTGTGGTGGAAAGAGCAATTTGAGCGAGGGACAGAAGTGTGTTTCCCATTAGTAGATGGTTTCCTCTGCCCACCCCCCCCCTCCTTGTCCTGCAGCCTGGCCTCCACCGCTGCCTCTGGGACTGCTGCAGTTTGGCAGCATGTCAATGCACACCTCATATCCTTACAAAGAATAATACAGGTACAAAGGGAGTGATGGAGAGACTGCCTTATTGATGCACATAGACATGCAGGAGTTACTCTTGCCTGCATTATTCACATGTACAAATACAGAAGGACCCTCTAAAGATACCACGAGGAAACCGGGATGAAACTTAGTTCTAACATCAACACAGAGATCCATTTGATCAAAAGTGGTCGAAGCCTTTATTTCAGTCCATCAAGCACATCGTATGTTCTGTAGTCTGTGTACTCCCGCAGGTTTTAATGAATATAGGCTGACTTTCAGCTATAATTTGAAGGCGTTTTCGGGATACTGTGTCCCAAACGTAATTGGAATTTGTAGTTTGTTTTGGCTTCAGAATCCATGTTCTGCTGCACGATGACATATCGTCCAATGAGTTTTGTTGCAGTTGCTAACATCTGAGAAGTCTAGACGTTCCGGCACTCTTACAACTGCTGTCAGAGGGGACCGAGGTAAAACGACACCTTTCCTGTGTTTGACAGATGAGGTGGTATTTGTTGGATCTTGAGATGTTCTTTTTTTTCTTCGTCCATGTCATCCCATCAATCTGGAACTTTTATTAACTTTAATATGCCCTTTCTATGCTGGTAACCTAACTTGTTATTTCTATATGCTGAAAACCCCTCTGGTTATCCTCTCTTGGGAGAAGTTTTTGAAATATCTACACTTACTCTACATCATACAAAGTTTAGATTGGACAGTTGTAAAGGGTCTTTTCACCGTTCCAATTCTTCTTCTGTTGCTATGCAAAATTGTGCATGAATCAATAATGAAGTGGAATGCACCTGCTCAAGAAACATTTGAGCAGCCAATTATCCCACAATGTTTAGTTCATTATAGTCATCGTTTAATTTCAAATTCAGCCAAAAAGAAAAAGAGAAGTGTTGCTGCGAATTGAGATGCCAAAGCTAATCTCATATTATCTCAGCCAATAGCTTTTCACATCTGTGAATGATCTGTTTAACGGCGCTCATCCACATCTGGCACAATAGCAAATCCTTCTTTTAGTGAGCAGACTTTTCCTATGGTTTTATAGAGAGAGCAGCCTTGGTGGATGGTCTGCTCAGTGTGTTCTCTTTTATGATCATGTTTCCATGAGAGAAATCAGTGATCCGCAGTCCGTCACCGGCAGAGCGGCCGTCTGAAGAGGACACTCGGAAAGAAACAAGACGACCTCTGTGGTTGGTCATTGGCAGCTGGGCCACATGTGCTCCTCGCTGATGTCACTCCCCATACGGCCCCGTTGGTCTGCCCAACACGGCGGCGTCGTTGATAATCTGCCACGCTGGGTTTAATGGGAAAAGTGCAGAAGCTGGCTACTGCTCCCCGTTACACGACTGATCACATGACTGGCTGCTTCAATGCCTCACTTTCAATTGTGTTGATACACAAGAGGTTGATTTGTTGACTTATATTTACTAGAGGTGATTATGTTTGTGTGTGTACGTGCACACGTGTTGCTGAGTAGTGTGTGGACAGCAGAGAGGAAAACAACAGAGGAAGGAGCGATTTAGCTCGTCTGTGGAAATGTTATGACGACAAACGCCACTCTGCACCTGCACGGACTCCCCGTATCCCCCTGCAGGGTTCGTACGGTCATGGAAAACCTGGAAAGGTCGTGGAATTTTAAAATGGTCATTTCCAGGCCTGGAAAAGTCATGGAAAAAACTCAGGTCATAAAAGTTTTGGAAAAGTCATGGAAATGTTGTCATTTACGCCAAATTTTAAATTTGTAAGAACCCTGCCCTGTGTGTGTGTGTGTGTGTGTGTGTGTGTGTGTGTGTGTGTGTGTGTGTGTGTGTGTGTGTGTGTGTGTGTGTGTGTGTGTGTGTGTGTGTGTGTGTGTGTGTGTGTGTGTGTGTGTGTGTGTGTGTGTGTGTGTGTGTGTGTCTGTCTGCGTGTCCGTGCAAGTGGCCTAAGCAGATTAAATAATGTCATCAAAATGTAATTGGTGGGAGAGTCGAGAAGTTGATGGTGGCCGGCAAAACTATTTCTCCATTGTGCAGAGCTAGTTGGAGTGGGAGAGGAGATGAAAAGATGGAGGACCCTCGGGGGGAACCCCACTTGGTCTATAGGCTGTGTGCTCTTAAGAAAACCTCGGTGGGCTCTCCTGCTCTAACATCAACTGAATGACCTCAGCTGGAAGCCAGCTAACATTATTTCAGCAAGGTCAATTAGTCAGCCGGCTATTGTACGGAGGCTCCGTGCGAGTTGGGGGTGGCCGGGGACTGAAGAGTTGGGGACAAGTGGGCGGTAGCATCTCATAAGAGTTGAGTGTAAGCCGTCTATTGTGCCTTCGCCGTCTTTTGTCTAATATTTCGCTTCCTCCTGCCACAAAGGAAGAGGAAAGCGGACTTCATCACGCTTGTTGATTTAGAGAAACTGTTTTTAAGTTCAAGGCGTCCTTAGTTCTCTACGAGACTCAATTAGCATGTTAATCTGCTGTTTCAATTCAGTAGCTCTCAAATTGGGGTGTTGGTGTGAAAATGGGCCTGAAATCATTAATGCAGACACACAGAACTACATGGATGTCTCCCTTAAAGTCAGTGGGTTTTCTTACCCAGAGATCCCATTGCAAATGTCAACTGAAAGTGGTTCCTGTCCTGGTCTGTTATCTATAGATGTGTCTTTTACTGAAACACTTTATCAGCCCTGAGAGTTTTTTTAAAGGATCTCAATCCAAAAGCGAGAGAGAGAGTTTTTTTTAGATGGAAGAAAGAGTGTGTGTATATATATGTGTGTGTGTGTGTGTGTGTGTGTGTGTGTGTGTGTGTGCGTAATATGTCTGTGTGTGTTTGTAGATATGTGTGTGTGTGTGCGTGTGTGTGTATATGTCTGTGTGCGTGTGTATATGTGTGTGCGTGTGCGTGTATATGTGTGTATATGTCTGTGTGTGTGTGTGTGTGGGGGGGGGTCACAGAGGGGCACAGAGATAGATTTTCCAATTGCATTAACTCTAATTTAGGGGCACTCTTCCAATACATGTTGTATGTGTGTGTTGAGGAGTACACACACACACACACCCTCTCATAGTGCATGCCATGCTGCTACGGTCACGTACGTGCCTGGACGGGTCTGCCATTTCTTCACCCTTTTCAGCGCATGCAGACCATCGGCAAACAGCATTCATCATCACTCAGCAGCATGTGAAAGGTGGCGAGGCCGTCTTCATTTAGCCGTGCGCTCATGCGCACCGCTGGTGATACTTTGACGAGATAGAAGCAACAATTTGAAATGGGAATTCTTTTTCTTTTCCTTGTTTTCATTTTTGATTCAGTCAGTTGAAATGAGTCAATCCATTGAGTGTCGTCACAATGTCTTCCATTACAACACATGTCCCTCAACCAGCTTTATTCCTTTAGTTTCTATTTCCCCTTTCAAACCAGGGGGTAGGGAGTAATTTGCCACTGACATTGTAAAGCCGATGTGCCTGCTCAGTTTGGGACCTGCATGTTTTCTGTATCCTGCTGTTTCCCCTTTCCACTGGGCTGCTTTATTAGCCAGCTGTGTGGAGTAGGCCTTAGAGTGAGAGTGAAAGAGCAACTCTTCCACAAAGCCACTTGGACAAACACGTTTGACCAAAAGACCAACCTGGAGAAAGAGAGAGGCCCCGCTGACGAAACATATTTAGGGACCACTTGTTCCTCAGAGGCCAAAGGGACAAAGCTTGAGATCTCCTGGCTCTTCCTCTCTGACCTGCCTGGGTGGCGTTCTCCAGGGGGCGGAGCTTTCATTAGCACGCGACTGAAAAAACAACAACACAGGCTTGATTGACAAATGGGCGATAGACGTTCATGCACACGTGCACTGGGGAGACGGCCTGTATTGTTTGTAACCGTTCCCCACACATCCTGGTCATGGTGGCGCATCCACGGTCCACTGCTGCTGTGGGGACTCACAGCTGGGAGCTGGCACACTGCGCACTCTCTCCGCGGTCAGCCACGCACCGACTGCTGTGCGAGCTAACACACACGCATAAACACATGTCGCAAAACCAGTCGTTTGTGTCTTACGAACATCAAGACCAGACTTTTGTTGACGTATGTCTTCACACTTATTTTTTTTTTGTAAATTGTGTTTATTCTCAAAAGCAGAGTACACAGTTATACATTGCACATGTTATTTTTCATTCCCCCCCCCCCATCCCAACACAGAACAAATCGCACTGCTGCAATTTTCAAAAAACACATTACAGTATTAATAGTTCCAAGTATTACACAAAACTTTTGTGTAATAATACACTATTTTTACTTTTGTGACAAAAGTAAAAATAGTGTAGGAGGTAATAGTCAAACAGAAACCAGAAATTAGTAAATTATTGCTATTATTAGTTCCTACAACAGACAATTTAAATAGCTTCTTTTTTTCCTTCTGTAAATATCTTCTTTTAGAAAGAAACATTAAAGGTCACATAAATAGTTTACACACTTTGAACTTCTGACCTCGTCCGATCTTCTGGTTTGTAGAAATGTCCCTCCACTGCTCGGGTCAATGTTGGTCAGAGGAAGAGGTCATGTGATGTTACAAAGTTTTTCTTAAATAGCATTTGTCCTCGTCAGATAACATCAGCGAGCAAAACAATGTGGCAAATGCTGCCTCTATGCCATATCATGTCCCTTTCACCTTTCCTGTTATCCTTTTCTTTCTCCCCCTGCTCTCTCCTGTCATGATCTGGAGTTTCTGTGTCTTGTTTTGTGTCTTATTTTGTGTCTTATTTCGAAGTCCCTGTCTCTCATGTCATCAGTTTCCCTGTGATTATCTGCCCTGTTCCTAATTGTTTTCACCTGTGTGATTGCTGGCCCCGCCCTCATTGTGTCCACCTGTGTCTCGTTACCCTGTGTCCAATCACCTCCACCTCCCTGTGTATTTAAACCCTGTTTGTCTCATTCCAGTGTGGCTTTGGTCCGTTTAGTTTGTCGAACTGTTTAGTCGTGCGTAGCCTGTTTCAAGCTGAAGAATTAAATCTTTCCTTGGAAGAGTCTCTGGCTACGACATCCTGACATCTCCATGATAAAGATGGTGGATGCAAGATGTTGAAACTGGAGTGGATCACCTCTTCCTGCCAACCGCACGGTGCAAAAAAAACAACAGAGTCTTTGAATAACACACATGCAACCATCTCTCAACCTAAAATCCAGAGATTGGAGAAGCTCCATTAAAGTGAGATGGACGGGATGCTTATAGAGACGGAAAGAGAGACGGAGCGTCAAAGACAGGGACAGAACGAAAAGAAAGAAGGACAGAAAAGGAAAGGGGAAGAAGAAAATGTGTTGGCTGCTGGGACGGCGTTGGCACCCCATGCTCTACGCATGACCTTCAGTGGGTTTGTGTAAATTATATCCCTTTTCAAGGGAAAATATGTGGTGGTTGAACTGGGGGGACCCCTCCTCCCCCGTTCTTTTCATCTGTCTGCTGTCATGTGCGCTCCATCCATCTTTCAGACCCTCCTTCAGTGTCTTCATGTCTTCGTCCTTATCTCGCATTCAATATTCATTCCTTTTGTTTTATGAAGCTGTTTCCCCTTTGGTCACACCCCAATAAATCACGTCCTTTTTTTGTCCATCCATCACTTCTCTACCCTCTACTTTTATGTATTCATATCAGCCTCCCCCCCCCCCCCCGACTCCTCTCCTTCGCCTCTCTCCCTCTCCACAGTTATACTATTTTCTGCTGCGCATGGACGATACATTTAGCTTGTGGTCGCTCCAGAAGTGATGGCTACATTAGTGTGCGTGCGTGTGTGTGGGAGGGGGGGGGGGGGGGGGGGGAGGTCTGGTGAATCGCTACCTCCTTTAGCCACAATGGGCTCCGCGTTGCTGGCTGATGCAGACTTTCCACAGGGATAAACCCATCGACTCAAGGTGCCCATGGGGGTGCCCCCCGCCCCCCCCAGGCCACAGCCGAGGCTGGCAGGCGGCCACACGGGCAGGCGGCCACACGGGCACGCGGCGTCGGCCTGCCCACGGGTGTCCCTGTTTATGTTTGCCTTGTGCGGTGGCTAGCTCTTTACTCTGTTGTTGTGACCATAGCACCACCCAGCCCAGCACATCTCTCTCTCTCTCTCTCTCGCTCTCTCTCTCTCTCTTGCTCTCTTTCCCAAATAAATGCCCTCTTCGACCGTGGCCAGTGTTTGGGGAGTTGTGGGCTGCAGTGGCTGTTTGGATCCGCCATTGCAACTGCACCAGACGGAGGTCGGCTATAAGTTAAGAGATAAGATAAGATATTCATTTATTTATTAGTCCCACAGTGGGGAAATTTAAGGATCACAGCAGTGGGCGTACATAGAGCATTAATACAAATAAAAGATACAAATAAAAACACAAAATACAATACTAAATAATAAAATACAAAATACTACTACTACTACTAAAATACTAAATACTAATACTAAATACAAAAAAATACTAAATACTTAAATACTAAAATACTAAATACTACAATACTAAATACTAATACTAAAGTACTAAATACTAAATACTAAAATACTAAATACTATGTACTATGGCTGCGGCTCCACATGCTGAGGCAGTGAAGAGCTTCGGCCTGACACACATTCTGGTGGTTCAGCATGTTTGAGCTCATGAAATACAAATTGAGTGTATAACTGCCCATTGTTCTCCCAAACATACCGGTGACTTGATCGGTCCAGCATGAACATCAACTTGCAGAGACTTGCGTCGGATAGCTAATCCTTTGCCGTGACCATTTTTGTCCACTTAACTTTTTATGTAAAAATGTTTATTGTTGCTTAACAATGCAGCCGCAAACTGTTGCACTTCTAAAAATAATCTTTCCAAACTTTTGAGCTGAGTTGTTGGAAAAACGCTTATTTGTATTTAATAAGAAGGACACATTTAAAGCACACACAACAAAGTCCAATACTTATTTTACTGTAGTCTACTGTCCATGTTGTGAAAATAATTATATTTGTTAAAGAAAAAAAACACATTTGCTAACAAACTGGCAAACAGATTGTTTTCTACGTCTCAAGCATGTTTGAGTTTGCACAAGCGAAGTTGAACTCTAAGACACAATTGACCGCTGTAGTCTTTAAATCTATAAAGGGCCGCCTGTGTGTTTTTGTCACCGTTTAGCCCCGACATTACAGGATATGTAAACCAACTTCCTAATTACAAGACAAGTCTGTAAAAAGCTTGTCCTGGGCTGCTACTCCGTCTCCAGCTCACTACTAATCAGCAGCCAGACACTTGTGACTTTCCAGACCCTTCCACCGGACAGGATTAGCAGATCAACATTTCGTGTGTTTCAGTGTAATGACTCCTTCCCTCCCTCTTAGCGTTATTAGCCGCTAGAAACAAACAGGTGTGTGTTGGCCTGAAGTTGACTGCCCGTTCCTGTAGGGGTCAGAGGTCAGGTGGCCCCACCCCGGTGGCAGGATGTTATAGCTGGCTATCATTATGGTCTGCCAGTGAACACTCGTTTTTGCTCGACTGATGTCAACAAAGTGTTGACATGTAGTTTTAGGTGGTCGTTTAATTGGTTACTACATTCATCATCCGTTTCAAAGCCTTTTGTGATATTACATTTTTTGACAATGAAAACAACGCTTACAAAACTTACTCTAGTAGCATCTAATCCACTCATGCTCATGCTGTCTCTGTGGTAGACCGCATGAGCACATATATATATATATATATATATATATATATATATATATATATATGTGCTCATGCGGTCTATATATATATATATATATATATATATTAGGGCTGTGAAACAATTACACATTTTAATCAAATTAATCATAGGTTTCTGAGGATTAATCATGATTAATCACATATTACGTGATATATATATATATATATATACCACAGAGACAGCATGAGCGCCTACTGTGATGAAAAAGATTACAGGCCCATAATCCGTGCCTGTCGCCACACACCACACACCCACACGCCCCACACACACGCACACACGCACACACACACACACACACACACATATGCATACATATACCCCCCCCCCCCACACACACACACACACACACATAATTGTTAAAATTACATTTAAATTATATACAGTATTCCTCAGTATTCCTGAGGTTTATTTAGTTGTATTGGTGTTGGGAGAGCTACTAATTTGAGTGGAATGTTTTTTTTTCTTTCTCCACTTGCACACCCGTAATATGCCGACCCAAGTTATGGCGCAGCTCGGCTCAGTTTGAGATTAGACAGGGGCTCAATTCACAAACAACATGGAATTGTCAGATGTGTATACGCAGTGCAGCCATGATGCAAGTAGAGTTTGAAAGTTGGCGCAGGATGTGTACACAGCAGTGTTTGATGAATGTCTGCTTGTGTCTTAAGGGGGACGTATCAGAGGCCTGACTGCTTGGCCCCCAGACCTCACCGGGCTTTCTTCCCGTTGCTCTTAAGTTATGGGCGTTAGGCTCCTGCTGTTTTGTTAGCGCTACAGGATTTGGATTCTTAAAAGTTGCTCTCTGGGAAGAAAAAAATGGAGGAATGAAGAGACTGGAGGGAGGGAGAAGAAATGGTAAACGATGGTTTCCAAGTCAAACAAGCCACTGTATCCATATCTGTTGAAAGAAGAAGTGTATACAGCACAGGAGTTGTTGAGATTGCAAGACTTAGGTCTGAAAATGTAGCCTCTGTTTGCGAGGCCAAAATACCAAATATTTATATCGTTGTTGAAAGCCTGTAATTACAACTATAGTTTTATAGCACCTGCATAAAATCACAAACGGCCACCTTTGTTTAACCTTATAAGTGTGAGTATTTGCACACAATGTGTGTCACCGGCTGGATCAGCTGCTAAACGGGTGCGATGACTCGTGTAGCGTAGCGGTCATTTGAATGCGTCACTGTGTCGAGTCACTGGAGGTTAATTAGATTAGATTCAACTTTATTGTCGTTACACATGTACAAGTACAGAGCAACGAAATGCAGTTTGGCATCCAACCAGAAGTGCAACAGAAGTATCCTGATAAATACATGATATACAGGTTATTAAAAATAGCGGATATAAATATATGTTGGGGTTGCTAAACAAGTGCAAATATTCAGTGCATATTAACTCGAAAGTGTAACAATGATGGTGGTTTGTCCCGTCAGAATCAGACAGAGATGCTTTTTAGTTAAACTATTTGTGCGTCCTCAATTAAGTTGTACATTACATGCAGTACAGCACTTGTGATGTATATGTGATTAAAAAAAAAGGCATAGAAATAACTAACTACGGTTGTTTTTTTATTGCAACCCAGAAATGATGACAGTTCCTGTGACTTGTCTTCTGCTCCTCTTTATTCTGTCCGGAGAGGGTTCTGGTACGAGCGGTTGAGGTTTTGGGCCCCGACAAACAAGAAGGTATTGTCTGAAACCTGAGGCCTGCCGGGCGCCAGTGCACGGCAACTGTAACTGTTGGTGACGACCACTGGAATTCACCTCTGGGTTTCAGCGTTGGGCCTCTCGCTTGCCTTTGGTGCTCCTGACTACTAGCGCCACAAGCAGCTGCTCAGAGCCTCATCACTTCTAATCACATCTGTCTCCTCACAAAGGCCATGAGAGGCAAGCAACCTTCTTCACGGCTGTGGCTGACATCCTGACCTCGCTGCTCTCATCCCAGAGAGACTCCTTGACTTCAAAGGAATTTCATTTAGAAGTTGAACTCTTCTCATCATTGTCAAATCCTAATGTTTAGAGCTAGTTTTATTCCTTAAAACGACAAGCCAAGAAACTGTGTCCTCCAACCAATAACAGTGGAGAGTGCTATAAGCAATTCCTACATGTGCTGACTCTAGCATAACTGGATTTGATTAGGTCGAAAATGATACGCTTGAGCTGCGGGTTCATCTGCCAGTCTTAGGGAGCTTATTTGGATTTGACAGACTCTTCTGTATGTTTGATTACGGAACAGTTTTGAACCCATATATGCTCATATTTGACCCCCTCCTGCACCCTCCTTGCCCTGAACGACCTCCTCTCTGTCCAGCGCCTCCTCTCCTCTTTGTTAATACCAATACTCATTTGCTTATATTCTTCTGAATAAATAAAGCTGCTCCCCCCGCTGTCCCTCCATTCCTATGAAATGAGTTGCACACTTGAGTTGCTTTCCAGCGATGACAGGCGGTTCTGTTTAGGTCCTCTTAAAATCCACACACACACGCACACACACACGTACACACACACTCAATACCTCTACAGCCAATTTCCAAAGACGGGTAAGCATTTCACGGCATGCTGCTCTGCTTGGACTCGGCCTGGAACAGCGTCCCTCCCCCTCCCCCTCCCTTCACATTTCATCATCGCTCCACCTCTTTAATTTCGTCTAATTCTTTCCATCCTCTCCATCTTATCTTTCAGCATTGGTTGGAAAATGGCTCTCCATTTCTAGTTTCCCCGTTGATTGTTATATATTTTGATTTCAGTCTTTCAACACCTTGTGCTTGTGGAGCTCGACTTTCTTTCTACTCCCGTGAAGCTGCAGTAATACAGCCGGAGCCTTTTTGTGGCACTGAATCATTTATTTGGAGTCCGAAAGTAAACATACTAAATGTAATTTACAGCATGTTCAGTAAACTCTGTATTAAGGGGTCGGGTTTTGGGACACAACTATTTTCTTCATTGCATTCTACATCTGTTTTTGTCTAAAAGTTTAATATGAACAAGATTTCCACATGTGAGATAATCGACTAAATGACTAATCGCCCAGCTGCAGTGACTTTTTCCATTTCTAATCTTCCGAATGAATATCATTAATAACTGGACTCAATGATGAATGTGTCACATTAGAATAACAAATATGTTTGTGCTTTCTTCTAAGTCGCACTTGGTACTCAACTCAACAATGGTGATTATGAGAGCTCATAAGATTATGGTTAACATTAGAATTGATTAATTTCACAAATTATTCATGCAACAATAATGGCAAATAAAGCCAAAACGTGTCATGTGAAGACATCACGCTGGGCCATGAGACGTGTGGGAAGTATTTCTTTTTTACATTTCATCATCTAAATGATGAATTGATTATTTTAGGTTAACAGATTGTGTAAAAAGTATCTTCACGGTGATAATCCATGATATGATGGGTTATTGTGGTTATGAACATGTTGTCAGGATGTCGTAGTCAGAGAGAGATTGGACCCAAATGCAAATTTCCAGGGTTGAAATACACAGGGAAGGTGCAGGTGATTGGACACAGGGGAACAAGACACAGGTGGACAGAATGAGGGAAATGCAATGAAACAGATGACACCAGAGACAGGGAATTCAAAATAAGACACAAAACAAGACACAACAACTCCAGCTCATGGCACATGTAGCCACAGACGAGTGAGATCTTTTCAGATCTGGAGTTGGCGGCAGGTTTCTGTGCAGCTGGTCAGCGTTAAAACACTAAACTGCTGTCCTCATTCTTGGATGCAGCCTCAGGAACGCAACCAAATGCACACATAGATGCGTAGAGGATGCACCAATGACCATGGCCCCAGGCGTGTGCCTGCTGTATTGAGCTCAGGCCGCAGGCCGGCCCATCATAAAACCAGATTTACACAGATGTATGCACCTGATTTACTCCGATTCTGCATTACTTACCTGCTGGCTCACGTTGTCCCATTCCAGGATGAAATGATAATGAGGCGGGTCGGTCCATATTCCACTAAGGGGGAGACAAAGACTGCCAAAGACACAAATGATAAGCGTCTGATGGGAGGAAATATTTCCACTAGGGAAATCATATGCAGTTTGTTTTTATATCTAATAATCTATTTAACAGGACTTGAAATGAATTGCATGTGTGCCTATTGATGGATGTGGCCAAGAAAAAAAACAGACTCAAATTCCTCCTTTTTACTTACTCTTTTCCTGTTTTTCTTTTTTTCTTCTTTTTCTCTCTCACTTCTCATCTTTCTCCACACTTTTTTTTGTGAGAGCAGCATCTGGGCCGTCTGCTGGCACGCACTGGCAGCTTTATGGCATGAAAGGACTGTTATTACTACAGAAAGATATAATAGGAGGGAAGGTGGGACACGGGGCAGGAGAGTTGGAGCGTGAGCTGGAAACAAGCAGAAGGCAAAAAAAGCTGGAGCCAGAGACTCGGGTTCCAAAAACAAAGTGGTGGTGTGTTTTCACTACTCAGCTCTTTTTTTTCCGTCTCTGCTCTTTTAGTCTCTGCTGCTTCAATTCCCTCTTTTAAACTCCTTGTTGCTTGTTGATTAGCACCTCGTAACATCACACAAAGTGAATGCTTATTTGTGTTGCGAGGAATTTTAGAACTTCTTTTCTTTTTTGTACTTCATGACTAGTTCAATGCTTCAACTTGTGATTTTCGAAGAGTTAATTTCATGCTCCCAACTGCTGACTGTAAGTACTCTTGGCTGAGGTTTGAGGTTACTGGGGGGTCAGCTGTGCTGAATGGGCCGGAGGGCTATTCGGAAGATCGAAAAAAAAAGAGAGGCTGAAAGAGAAAGGAAGAAAGAAAATGCTGAGCAAATATCTGCGCTGCTTGTGGCCACATCACCTGGTGCTTTACCACATTGTCCTTGGAATTTGGAAACAAATCAGGAATGGAAATTGAGAGAAACAGATAGGGGTGAAACAAATATTTATTCATACATTATTCCGTGTTGAATTTCTTTTTGGGTTAATTGTGAAAAAGTTCCCTTAAAACTACAATAGGGGCCATTGAGCAGCGCTGGCTGAGTGTAAGTGTCAAAGTTGGACCTCATCCAGGGACCAGGTTTCTCCTAAAGCCAGGGAAAGAAAAGACAGACTGTTTTATGGAAGGACAGGAGAGAAACACACAGACACGCTCTGTTCTCCTTTTCTTATTTGCATACATGAACATTTACAGATGCCTGTGCAGAAAGAGAGAAATAGACTTGTGCATTATTTCAACTGCCGATGATATTGTTATCTGAAGTCCTCGATGTATCCTGTCAGTTGTTGAACAAGGAGTCCACCTCAGCATCCACTAAGTGAGAAGTAGATCACTTTAACCGTTGTTGAAGACTTGAAGGCCAGACAACCTCCTTCCATTTTTAATTAGAGAAATGCTAAAGTAGGATTGACTCCTTTACAAATACAAAAAAGACTTCAGGATGCATGGAGGTTAAAGGTTTAGTATATAGGATGCAGAGTGTAACCAACTGAAACGTCTCTAGGCTCTTCCTAGAGCCAGAGCTTGGTTTGTCCGTTCTGGGCTACTGTAGAAACATTGGAGCCAACTCTGTGAAGAACACCTGCTCCATATATATATTTATTTATATATTTATATATTTTTATTTATATATATATATATATATATACATATTTATTTATATTTATTTATTTATATATTTATATGTATATATATATTTATTTATATATCGGTTAATTTAAGTAAAGAAAAAACAAGAAACCTTTTTTTCATGTGATTATACACTCAATAAAACATACTTCATAAAATGATATTCCATTTCTGCCAAATAGATGAACCAAATGCTACACACTGTTCCTTTAAAACAGCGGAGGAAAGACAAGGAAGTTTAAACGTATCGAGCCCCAGGGGGTTTCTCCTGTTATGTCACTAGGAAGTTTGTTCTCTCTGAGCAAATTGATATAATATGGCGCCATTTTATGTGTCTGTGTTGTTAGCATGGGACGTTGCAAAACAGCTCCCAGCTATGTTCCAGTGCATGTAAGCGTTTGTTTGTAGGTGTGGGCGTGGGTGTGTGCATTCTGCATCAATCCCCTACCAGCATCCTTCTTATAAAATGCATGGGTGGTTAGCCTGTTTATTGTGTGGGTTCAGAAACAATGCTCACTCATTAGGCGTAGACCAGTGACTCATTTACAATGGTTAAATACAATTACAACTTAACAAGAGTGTTTTCAATCATAATCTTTATTTCCATTTTGCCTCCAGCTCACTGCGTGTATGGAAGAATTCCAAGACCTTTGTGTCCATTGAAAGCACACACACACACACACGCACACACACACACACACACACACACACACACACACATTAAACAGTCTTGTAAAACAAATACATGTGGGGTGGTGGTGCACTTTTATAGAACACGTACACATTCATTATTAATCATTTCACCTGGGAAATTAGGGGTAGGTGATTTTAACCATATTTACCTAAGCTCTTTAATTTATGACCAAATAACATTAATGATGACATAATCATCAGCTTCAGCCGCACTTTGTGTTTATTGCTGATTAGCGAACATCAACATGCTAAATGATGATGCTGTGCAAACATAGACTGGATTAAAGAAGTTGACGCGGTGACTGTGACATCACCCACTTCAAAGTCGACACTTCGGCGGTAGCCATCTTGATTTTTAGCATTCAGGAGCGACACAAAGAAAACTTCCAGTGGTATCAACCTGTCCATCACAAGGTAGCTGTACCCTAAGGCATTCACTGCTTTATGGTCTATTGTACTCTGAATAGGAACATATTTTACTAAATAAACTGCTACCACTATTGAAATGTATTAAGCACAAATACACAATCCTGTGTACACACAGACACGCACAAACTGACGTGTGTGTTGCTGGGATCCAGGATAATTACGCCTACACTTGTACCTTTGTTCCCTTCTTTTTCTCTTTCTTTCTTGGACTCCCCCTCCTGTGATCTCTCCTGTCGCACCGCTGAGTGACGGCTTAACGGGAAAGGGAAGTTAAGGACAAACATAATCCCTCCCTCTTGCCTGTAAATCCTCTTACAAGCAAAAGGTGGAAACTACAAAAAAGACGACTCGACACGTTTTATTTTCGGATATTCATTTAATGATAATATCACTCTTTCCACTTGTACAAATAAGTTCACAAAATTAAAAATGAATAAACGACAACAAAGAGCTTCCCAAAATAAACAGGGAAAAATTATCAATCACATTAAAAATAATTGTGGTTATCTTCAATGTATTCTATTGGACAAACAATTATTCCAGTTGCATTTGTTTGTGTGGGTTATAAAGACATGTTAGCAGGGAACTGTTAATTGTGCTCTGGGAATACTGTAGGTAAGTAACTTTAACTTTACGGACATTCACAGATGTGTCTTTGGTGTGTTTGCCTAGAGTTGCTCGGTGCTTAAAGTACTGCGTGACATGCGGGCAGATAGTGACGGTAACTGATAGCAACTTGATGTCTGCAGTTCTTTGCACAAGACAGAACACGTACTTGCATTATCACTGAAGTTGACAGATCTACACACACACACACACACACACACACACACACGCACACACACACACACACACACACACACACACACACACACAGTTACTTTGAGTCCTTCTTTGCCCTTTATTCACAGATTTGGATCTCAGCACCTTATAATAACCTTCTGTAGATCTCACAGTGTTCTCATTGTCCTCTAAATAACAGTATAAAAAAGTATTTTATGGACATTGTCTTGTAAATGAGCAAACTGTGACCCTCCTAGCCAAGCAGGCTATTTTTACTCAAAGAACACACAACCACCAGGCGAAGTAGCATGATATACAGGAATTGTAGTTTGGGGATAAAAAGGTTTCCCTTGCGGCAAATATAAATAATAAATAAAGTCTCTAAAGTTTTTTAGCTGTGTAGTCATTTGAGTGCTTACTGTAATTGAGGCTACAAACTGGATGCAATTTAGTGCAGCACTGAACCAGGGGGTTCATTCGACTGCTTCCCTGTGTACCTTGTGTAATCCCGCTTTCCTTCTCCCTTTGTGGTGGCGAAGCAGACTGAGGGCTTCAGAGCCGAGAAGGGGGATTTAGTCTTGATTCTGTCCAGGCTCACATCTACTTAGACTGTCTGACATTCTGGGGGTAAAGCCCTTTGATTGACTTTGCTGGTACCAAATGAGTTTTAATCTTCAAAGATTTTAATCTGCTGTTTTGTCTGTTAGTCACAAGAAGTGTGTGTGTGGGGGGGAGCGAGGGAAAGACTATAGAAGGCTGTTACGCAATAACATTTAACATGAAAAGACGGGTATAAAAAACATACATACAAAAACAAAAAGAGTTTTAAAGCCAAATAAAGAATACAAGCGTCTGCTATTTTCTCTTTATATCTTCATTTGCTGTCTTACAGTCATTCACAGCGAGCACTGATCCCTTTGCGGTAGTACTAAGGTGTTACAACATGCAGCAAAAACAATTGCTGTCTTTAGTTTGGCTGTCGTGATGGGGAAAAGGCAGCACAACCCCGTTTCAGTCCACTCTTCTTTCTGAAGAGATAATGAAGGGCTCGAGGTCGCCATTTCCCTTAACCCTAGGTTTCAGCCAATCCCAGCACACCATCAGTCCCAGCACACCATCAGTCCCAGCACCATCGCATGGGAGCTGAGAGGTGGCCTTTCCAGCAATGTGAGTAAGGGAATAGTGAAGCAGAATGGATGTAAATAGAGTAGAGGCACTTTCAATGGTTTTTAAAGTCCAAACCAATGTTTTTAAAGTCTACTTAAGACAACCGGAGAGCATTAAGTTAAATATATGTTCAGTTTCTCCTTTGCTGTTTGGCCAGTTGATACTTTGTCCTCCACTTTCACGACTCCATTTACTGCTCTCGGTATTTCTCCGGTGGGGAAAACAGAGCCTCCTTTAGGCCTGATGAGTCAAAGTCAGTTGTCAAAAGTAGGAGGGCTTGTGTGAAGTCAAATTGTTATTTGATGTACAGTGATCCTGTAGTAGCAACTCCTCATATTCCAGATTGTCATTCTGAACAGCAGGTTCAGGGATCATAAGTTGGGGCTGTTTCTGCGGCAGTGCCCCATTGTCCATGCCAGCCTTCACTCCATCCAACTCGAGCTGGGAGGGCTCACACTCTAGGTCCAGGTGGCCCTTGGCCTTTTTCCTGCGAAGATAGCATACCACTCCCACTGCTATTGCTATTAGCACCAGCAGTAGCAAGATGGCAACTGCAGGCACCAGCACGGTTGTTAGCCTCTGGTCGTCAATCTGTTGACGACGGTTGCTGACACTTTCCGCAACTGTATGGGCTTCAGTGCAGACACTGTCTGCGCCACTAGGGGCACCTAGTGGACTGGCACACACGCTGTAAGTGGAGTTTGGCTGCAAGCCTCTGAGTATATACTCTGGGAATGATGCTGGTAGGCTGAGTTGAATCGGCCTGCGGTCTGGCCCAGAGAGATTACGATAGGTTAAGCGGATTCCACGGATGTAAGGCCGCATTTCAATATAGCGGTGGAGGTCCAGCAAGATTGAAGTTGTGGTCGCTTGATGTGAGCTGATGTCTGGTGCATCTACGCTGACAGTTGCCCTGGGGATGTCAGCTTCAGGTGGTGAAGGCAGGTGATGGTTTTGGACTTCACAATACATGCCAGAGGTGCCATGTGGACAGGTACATACTACTTGACCGTGCTGGTCCAACCGACAAGTACCCCCATTTAGACAGGTGTGAGGGGGACAGAAATGCTGCTCCTCGCCTGGGTCCATACTGCTGCTACTGGGAGAGGCAGGGACAGGGGGCAGGGGAGAGTCTTCTTTGATTGTTGGGTTGTCACTGGCCCTGGGAACTAGAATAGCTCTAGTAGTACTCCGGAAGGTAGTGACAGGAACAGGCAGGGTAGTGGTAGTTTTGACAGTACTAGTTGTGACTGTAGTTGTAGTAGGACAGCCAAAGTCCCTGTGCTCCAGCCTCTCCAATACCTTTCCAGCATTGATTAGTGGGAAATGGCAGCGGGTCTCCTCTGTCTTCTCCAGGGTGATGCTCTGGGCTCTTAGCCATCTTGGGAACCATGCTAAGTTACAGAGACAGTTGAAGGGGTTTTCTGCAACTATTAGCTTTCTGAGGTGAGGTAAGAGTTGGGGGAACTCTTCAGGAAGGCCCTGCAAACTTAGGCTGCTAATGTCCAACTCCTGCAGCTCCCCAAGGTTCTCCATGTCCTGAACCTTAAGAGGGCCCATTGGGTTCCCAGCCAGGCTGAGGTGAATCAGACCCTGGGTCTCTTTTAGTGCTGAGGGGAAGGACTGGAGTAGGTTTCCTGAAATGTCCAGCTCGTGGAGGTTCTTTAGACTACTTATGAGCTCCTTATTCAGGCTGATGAGTCCCACACCGCCCAATTTGAGCGACTCAAGGTTTGGGGTGTGGAGATCTGAAGGACCCAAGGTGGGGAAGACATTGAAACGAAGATCCAGCAGCAGTAGTCGTGGCATTGAGAGAGCAGGCAGGGACGTCAGCTGATTGCCCTGCAGTTTGAGTTCCAGCAGGTGGTCCAAGCCATTAAAGGCAGCAGGGTGGATGGTCTCGATATGATTACTGTACAAATAAAGGCGCTCAAGCAGTGCCATACCCTGGAAGCATTCCTCTGAAATGTCAGTGATCTGGTTGGATGACAAGTCCAGGTTTCTCAAAGAGGTCAAAGGTTCAAACACCCTATCAGTAAGTTCAGTCAATTTGTTTTGACTGAGGTCCAGCATCTCCAGGTTTTCCAGGCTATCAAAGTCCTCAGTTGTCAATCCCTCAATGCCGTTGGCAAAGAGGTATAGGCTTTTTGTGGATGGGGGTACTCCCTTGGGAATAGTTGAGGAGCGTCTCTGGAAACACAAGATGGAGTCCGGCGTGGAACAGGAGCAGTCCTCTGGGCAGTCACTGGACCGGGTGCCATCAGGAAGGATGAGGAAGAGCAGAAAGGGCATCAGTGGAGTGAGAAGGACCTTCATGGTGCAGATGCTTTCTCTTTCCAGGCTCAGCCTGTAACAAAAGAACACATAATACGTCAATTACCTGTATAATCATCCAGAGACATAAATAGTAAATGCTGACAAATTGAAAACAGGATACAAAAGTTGTATGGGAACGATTGAGTTTAGGAGCACCAGCTGAACCACCAAGAAATGAGGAACAGATGCAGCATAATGTTGAATTTCTTGAACAATCCAAATTGTCTCCCGATAGTATATAGTTTCTAAAACCAGCTATTGATGCACTGTAAGGCTTTTTATTGTGTTTCAAAGAGTGAGATTACTATCAAAGGTTTAACTATGCTTAGCCAGTGATCAAAGTCTGTCTTTGTCACAAGGTTTCTCAAACAATAGAGCTATAGCCGTGACATCAGCTTCAGAGGGAGTTTGCTGCGAAACTCTTTGAAACGTTGACATAGTGGCGTCTTGCCACGCTTTTCTGGTAAAAGGAGTGCCAGATTCTTCCTGGAATAATCTTTGTAATAGATAATTTTGCAGCGTGACAAAATCTTTTTTTTTTGTGATTCTATGAATTGATATGTGTGTGTACATGATCACAGACACACATGCATATATATATATATATATATATATATATATATATATATATATATATATATATATATATATATATATATATATATATATATATGTATGTGTGTTTGTGTTAAATAGAGAAAAATATATTTGTAAGCCGCCCACCCACTGCTATTTACTTTACTGCACACACTGTGGTTGTAGTGGGGGCACAGTGAACCGTTCTCCCTATGTTTATGAAGGACTTCATAGCCTATGAAACAAAAAGGCACACAGCAGCAAAGAACGAATCAAACATACTTTGTTGCTGAGATGATGTATCAAAGTGAAAACACAGAGTGGCTCTGAAAATGTTTCTATCCCTCCTGAGCCACTGAAACAGTGAAATGCTTGACACAGGCTCTCTCAATAATCCACCATAAACACTGCTCTTTTCTCTCAAGTTACATATAACCATACCGTGTCAACTTTGTTTGGCTGTATGTCTACCATGTTGCACGTGGCCTCTGGCATCTGTGGATAATTTACTTTGTGGCGTTCTAAACTTGGAAAGACGCTTCCCGAGAGGCCTGAGCTGCTTCTCTGACCATAGACGCTATATAAATAACATACTTTTTATGTTGTCATTACGAAGCCTGACAGCCAGTGCTCCCAGACAAGTGTCTCCAATTCTAGTCGAAAATCTACAGAAACTACCGTAGATCATCTTGAGATATGTTGCTGAGATTTAAGCCCATTGCACCTGAACCCAAGCCTTCCAAAACAAATGCCCTGGTGGAGTGTCAAAAACTCAGTATTTCAAATGGAGGGAGAGGATGATCGAGTGGACAGAGGAATGAGGGAAGATAAAGAAGAAACTAGTTGCCGACAAGAGTCTGCATGCCAGTTTATCATCTTCTGCTATCAAGTAAGACGGCCTTGGGGGGAAGAGGCAACATCTCTATCTGTTGAGCGTTTCTCTTCTTGAGACAGCTGTTTTGTCTTCTCTTTTTCTTAGTTTTTTTTTGTCAGTAGAAAGCACTTCTTTGTCCGTAATCTTAAACCAAAAATATGTCACAATCTTAAGTGTATTGCTTGAGGCGAGAGTAGTGAAGAAAGCTGAACATTTTTTATATTTATGACACCCTCACTCTATGTTTGCTTACTTGAATGCTTGAGGGAGCTTAAACCTAAAGGGAATGGGGCAGCAAATACCTGAATGAAAAGCAAAGTGTGTGTGACTTACAGTGTGGCACAGATGGAGCACACACACAGACAACTTTCGCTTCTAGCAACATTTATATTTGATATTTATATTGCACTCTTATAATCATTGAACCAGACTGTAGAAGCACAGTGTGTCATCACAGCTCCCTGCCCTGTGGCCTCTCGGTACATACTGAGTGTGTTCATACGAATTAGGAAATAAATGCACATATTTTTCTCCCTCTGTCTAATTGCCTTTCCTGCATGTACATTTTCTTTCTTCTTATTTGGAGTAGTTTTATTTAATTATTGATGTAATTTCCAGCTTTGTCTGCCCTCTGTTAACAGAGGAAGATGTACTTATCTCAGTGTTACAGTAGCATCAGAGCTACTGCCAACTTTAGTAATGTATCTTTTTTTTAATTAATTCGCTGAAATGTCAGAACTTTGAAAGAAGATCAAGGTTTTTCTTTTTTTTTTTGGGGGGGGGGGTTAGAGGGGGCGGAAGGGTATCATCTCATCATACCACAGCTATGACATTAATTTTCCTTCTCTTTCAGCACACTTTTCTTTCTGCTCCTCCTTAAAATTGCAGCCTGCTTGGAAAGATCCCCTGGACGTATTATTTTTCCTTCTCCGGTGTATAAACTAAAAGTAATCATGGCATTCCCCTGAAACCCACTGCCAACACGTTACTCTTCTTATTCAGATAACTCTTTCTGAGAGGGCAGGCATGTTTTTCTGTGCAACCAGACCTCAATAACATGACCCAACTCAAACCTCAAGGCTTGATTGGATAAAGCAGATAACTAGTTTTTAGTCAGCATGGAAATACTAAGACCTGCTAATTGTTGCAGTCGTGTATGGAAAGTCTTGTTCAGAAAGAAACAATAACATCTAATGGCTTCAGCTTGCTGTCAGCTACAGCTGAAAGAGTTGCAGTTATCCCATCATTTACTTTAACAGGGGAGCAATTACAAATCTAGAATTGTGAAGAATATTTGAGTCATGCCTCAGTGGCTGGAAAGAAGTCCAAGGTAAGAACATTTTAATAGGAGTAATCATTAATAATGTGTTCCTTAGCACCTGTGCTTTCATAATGGGCGTTTAGCTCAAAACGTTCTTCATATAGAACCTTTTAGTCTTGCAAAGTAACCTTGGAAACCTAGAAGCAAACAATTCTGGGTACAACCTTTAGCTCTTCAGAGAGAACAAGGGTGGAAATGGTTTGGGAGCATCAAGCAACAGCTGAAGCTCATGCAGAGAGCATCCTGAAGTGTATGTGTCAGAGAGAGTAACTTTATGTTGAAGGGTTTAGAACCAACACGGTGTGCACTCTGCTTTTTGTCTGAGAGAAGAATCATAATACGGGACTAAACGTGCCCAAAAGAATGCAAACGTATTTATTTCGTAGATGTGGAAACTTGACTTTGGTACATTGTATCAGGGCCAGAGACGACTATAAGGGTTCGGTGCCAGAACACACAACATCATCAAGGCAGCCACGAGAGGAGAGCAAGATAAAACCCAGAGTATTTTTCTTCGAAAAAACTCAACGTGCTGATACTAACGTGGCTCCCCGGGGCACTTTGTTTATTTGAGTGTGCCTTATTCCAAACTGGGCCAAGCACATCTGATAACCAAGTGGAGGAGACACTGTGGTGGATGAGGATGAGGAGGAGTTCAGTCAGTGAATGCACCGTCTCTTGCTAGGTTATAGTCTCCTGTTAGGTTATAGTCTCCTGTTTTCTTTCCTTCTGGATAAGAGAGACTTGTGCAGGTCTTATCGGTGGCTAAGATAAGGCCCGATCGGGGCGTCACTACAGTTTGGCTCCAAAGTACACCGTCGTGCTGAGGGACTCCTGGCTGTGTGTCTTCAGTGGTTTGATGTGTGTGCAGGTGGAGGGCCCAGAGAGAGATAGCAGAAAGACAGGCTTGTCATCCTGCATGAGGAGGAATGCCCCTCTGCCTCCTTGCCTTCCTCCTCCTCCTCCTCCTCCTCCTCCTCCTCCTCTCTTGAGTTGTAATTTCCTTTTCGCTCCCCTGTGCGCTTGTTGAGACATTCCTAAGACCTGAGTTTGAAAAAGTGAGCTTGTCTATCTCACTGGCTTGGCATTCGGAGATTAACAGGGAGCCATGTGCGGTTTATAAACAGACGATGGATTGGATAAGTTATGGCGCTGTGTATATGAACGGCTATTCAAACAACTCTTCTCGCATCTGTTTTCTTAATTCACGTGTTGGAGTTGTGTGGGTCGTATTAGAGTCAAATGTGTTGGCTGATGAGTGCGTGGAATCGCCCCAGAGGCGGTACTGGTAGAGAAAGAATGAAGACAGAACCATGGGAACGTCTTTGCTCAACGCAAAGTGAAATACAGCCCTTTAAAGAGGCAATAAGAAGGGGCACAAGGAAGAAAAGCATTTTCCCATCTCCCTCGGCTCACTTCTTTTCTTTCGTTTGAAGATGAGTAGGAAAAGAAAAGAAAAGCAGGGGAACGGTGGAGACAAAAGCAAGGCTCTGTCAGCAGGGGCACCGGGGTGGAGAGCTGGATAAGGCCCGGCTTTGGGAGGGTGAAGTGGGTTTCTGCAATTAAATCCATGCAGGCCGAGCGTCAAGAGCCCTTATCTCCGGAGCTGAAGGCCAACACAGAGGGGCAATGAAGGTTACAAGAGGGGGGAGGAAACTGCCCTGTGGGTGTGTGGGTGTGGAGGAATGGAGGGTCACTGTGCACTTGCATAATAATAATAATAATAATAATAATAATAATCAGAGCTCCACATGGGGCACCATGCCAGGTCACAGTAAGGGGATAAGGCTGCACACTACAGAGTGCATACTCCCATTAAAGAGGCCCATTCTCTTCTGAGACTTAATCTATTAAAGAAACAGTACTTGTGGTATGTGCATTAGAGTATGATGTACAGTGTTGCAGGTCTTGGGGTTCAGTTCACTATGATGCACTACTACAATATATTACTACAGCAGCTCCTCGTTTGGATTTACTACAGTAGCACGGAGACATTTATACACAGGGGTTGTAAATGAACATTAAGGCAGCCCAAAAAATACAATCCCATGCCCCCGCTCTGTGTTTGCCCCTCTTCGTTCCCTGAGCCGACGAGAAGACAAAGGACCACTTCTCTCATCACACACTCCCATATCCTACGCCCTATCTTCTGTCAGCAACGTCCTTGCCACAGCTGGACCTCGTTATCACCGAGGCATAGTGGGCCATCCGTCAACGTGACAAAGGGGTCGAAGAGAGAGCTGGTACGCTGAAACAAGAGTTGTGTAGAATATTCGAGGAAGTAAAAGATTACCTAAAGAGGAGCGCGGAAGTGAAGGAAGCATGTTTGTGCATGTAACGCAACTCAGAGTTTAAAAATGCCAGCTATGCTAACGTTGGTCGGTCGGTATGCATGCGATGCTGTGAAGTATTTGTTAGAGGTGTGTGCCGATGTGACTCGATCGGATGGTGCAATTACTGTTGTACCTGTGAATAAAATGATTTAACAAAAGCATGTGTGATCCGAAACCTGTTTCAACATCTTTGAAGACTGAAACCGGTTATTTTTATACTGAAAATAAATCGCGTCACGCAAAAGCTTATGGGTATTTTCTGTTGTAATTTTCTCCTGTCAAGGTAAGCTGCATCTGTGCATTTTAGTATTTAGTATATATATCCAAGATGCTCAAGTTTGTGATGAAACAAACGTAAAACTTATATAATGCCGGTAGCGGCCTTTCTAAGAAGAGACGGTATTCCAAAATATGCTCTATTAAATGTGCTCTTTCTCAAGGTCAGAGTACTAACATAGGCAGGAGAGAGGAGGACTTGTGAAATTAAAGAGAGGTGATAGTTTTATGTCCGTCACTATACTCATCTTGAAGCCACGATATAGATTTACAATGTCCTGCACAAAGAAACAGACCAACTGATTTCCGCCTGACAACAAGAAAATACTGTGTAATAGTCACAACTGTATTAAAGGGTTGTGGTTTTAATTAGCAATTTAACTCGTCTCATGGTTACAGACTTTATTATTTTTATTTTTGTATTCCTTCCCTCATTCTACGCTTTTTGCTCCATACACTAAATAAGTTGGGACTCTTGTTGGTGTGAAAGGCGACCCTTTTCATCTCAGGATTTATGCTGCTACCCAGGCCCGCTTATGAGGACAGAGTGGAGCCTTACCATTACAGCCTGCAGCTGGGGGACTTGAAAGAGAGCATAATATACAGTCCAGGGGTGAATGGGAGGGTAGTGACATAGTAAAACTCTAAAAAACAATGAATAGTTGTTGCACTAGGGGAAACTCTGTGTTTGGTTCTCTGGGCCACGCCGGTAATTACATCTGCCGATTCCATTTGTGCTAAAGAACTTTGTTTGTTTGTTAAATAATTAAAAAAAATGTTTTTAAGTGAAGCAGTTATTCCTCTGCAGAGTTCATCTAGTCAGATAACATCCGTCCAAAGGACAACAAAGTCCGTCTCCAGTGAGGCAGAGAGCGACTTCTGGAGGTCAGAGGTCAGAGATGAATGTGTCCACTGCTGCTCAGTATTCTGTGTCTTCTGTTGTAACCGAGGCCCAGATGACACAGATAACAGGCCCTGTTCGACACGGGTACACACCCAGCTCCGGTTACACACACACACTTCCAGCCCGCTCCAGGTGTACCTGAAGCGGGCTGGTCCTCGTCTCCACAACAGGTGCTTTCTCCGCTCCTCCAGGGCAAACTCCAAACCTCTGGCGCGTGTCTGAGTAAAAGATGCAACCTGTGTCAAAGCTGCAGCCGGCTGCACGCTGCGGAGCACAAAGCAGGCGGAAGGGCAGCCAAACTTGACCAGAACTGGGGTCTCGCAGACCCTTGTCCTCTTCTTTTGCCCGCGAAGGGACGTCTCAAACCAGACCCCCGTCTCTCATCACTGCCCCCTGCCGCCCTGTGGCCTCTCCGGACAGGTCGCCGTGGAGGTCACAGTCGCGTCGCGTCCGTCTGTGATCTTCCCCACAGGACTCTCACATTACACGGACACAAAGGAAGTCGGAGCGTGGGCCTCGTCTGTTTTATTATTCCGCTGTGATGTTTGCACCGATTTTGTCAATCCCGTGCCTCTTTTATGTCGTGACCCCACTGCTCTGCCGAGCTGCCCCTTTTGACCCGACAAACAACAGCTCTGCCTTCTCTGACGCTCTTTGTCTCGCTCTCTTTATCCTCACTCCTCTCCCAGCAAAGCACCCCAGTAGTTACAGTCTGATGAGTCCAAAAGGACAACATCACCGGGAGACGGTGAATATGGCGTCCTAGTGTCACAGCGCTGGACTCTCCTCAGGCCTTGTCTGGTGCGTGACTGAAGTCTGGGTCGCTGACCTCACAAGCAGTGAGGTCCAGAGCGTCGTCGTCCGGTTACCCAACGTGAACTAATCTCCCCTCTCGTGCAGGCACAGCGCCGTGTGTGTGTGTGTGTGTGTGTGTGTGTGTGTGTGTGTGTGTGTGTGTGTGTGTGTGTGTGTGTGTGTGTGTGTGTGTGTGTGTGTGTGTGTGTGTGTGTGTGTGTGTGTGTGTGTGTGTGTGTGTGCTCACGGTTAGAAGTGTCTGGGCGGACCAGTTTTATCACTCAGCCACAAGCCTGGAGTGATGCGCACACGCCGACACTGACACTTCTTCCAGTTCCAACATGAATGCAATGTTAGTCTGTCACCTGACCACTTGATCTTTGGCTAAATACCGAATGTTAATATCTCCAAGCACATATTTATAACTGTATACTAATTAAAAACGTTACAGTGGGAGTCTTTCCCTCAGGACATCCTTGGACAGGATGCTGGCACCGTCATGATGTTTGTCTTCGTACGACAGATCAAGGGACGGCCCGACATGGATGTTGGCGCCGTTTTTCTGTGTCTTAGTCCTTTGTTGCAACAACCCTGTGTGAGAGTTCAAAATGGAGCTGCGCTAAATCAGAGGGTGTGTATGAATCAGGCGGCATGCAGGCACATTGACCAACTGTAGGAGCAGCCCGACTATCGTTGGACAAACAAGGTCACACGTAGTCGCCGAGGAAACACTCGCACACACGATCCCTCGACCCGTCTGCTCGGCGGACCTTTCCACTGACTCCTTTCACGTCCTGTCGTTACTTATCCGAGCATCTCCTCTGGCCTCCCACGCCTTCAACGGGCCTCGACCGATTCAGATTCAGTCGAAACGCCGGCCATGCACGTACACTCGGACACTTGTCCGGCGAACAGGTGCTCCTCCTCGGTTGAAACGTGCCACAATTAAATCCTATGATCCCCCTTCCTCGCCCTGTCAACTTGTCTTCCTCCTGCTCCGATGCTCAGGTTTGTTCATGTAGCTGGCGAGGGGTATGACAGGAATCTGAAGAGCAGCCCCGCAGGGCCACGTAGCAACTATGTAGCTGTCAAAGGACCGAGAGAGAGCTCACGGCTAAAGTAGAGGAATGGTAAACAGAAACACAGTGCAGCGCTTGTGCTGACAGGTAAACATACAAAGTATGCACCTTGTTGAAATGCAGCTCAACATCGAAACTTACAGCGAAGAAAAGGAAGCATACAAAGTCCGTAATAACACGTGAGGGAGGAGGACTGTCGGCTATAGAGGAAGGAGGCACGTGATTTATTGATGATCGGAATGTTGTTCATTATTACTCATGATCACTTTGCTATGCACGTTGGGATTAAGTCAATATGGAGAACATCTAATATTGATTCTAGCCCTTTTTTTAAAGTAGGATTGAGCTGTCCATATTCAGTGACATGATATGATGAATGTAAGTGTACAGTGAACATACCACGGTAACTTCTCTACCACAGCCTCTAGTCATTGTGCGGCGCTACCTGTTTTTCAGGCCCCTAACTTCACACCCTCACCTTTTTCAAAGAGTTACCGTTTCTGATTTCTCGAGTCATTCTGGCCTGCAGATCGCTTGTCGATCGTGTCACAAAGGAATTTATTGTGAAACGGCTGCCTGCGTCGGTATTGCGCCAGCGCTGGGGAGGCGGGTTGGCAGCACGGAGCCCCTGCCCCCAGCCTCGGTTTGCCCTGCCTTTATCACCTGCACCAAGTCTCCCTCATTACAGGGTTTATACCACTATGGGATTTTCCGGTTCGGTTCACATCTAATTTGATGAATCTGGTCGTATCTATAAGAACAGGGATGTATCCCTCCTAGAAGATTAAATACAATTTTCATTTTCCACTGTGATCTTAATAAAGTCTGGTATCCAACGCCTCTCCATGTTGTTGTGATAATATTCCACAGACATAATGACAGCACCCGGGGGCCGACATCCGTCTTTAATCCGTAGTTTTATAGTTGCATTGACAAGCGTACGCCACTGATTAAACGAGTGAGCCCTACTCTCGTAGCGAGTGTAAAGACATCAGTCAGCAACAGTCTGTTAAGACATCAAAGTTGACCCTTAACTCCACAATTGCCTGTAGCCGGTGCTCACTAACAGGAGATTCCTCATCTCCAGCTCAGACGAGGTGTGAGAGAAGAGGGGAGAGGAGGGTAGTGACAGAAGTGGAGGAATAAATAACCGAGCCCGATGAAACCTCTTCCCCTCAGGCTTTATTCTACACTTCATTGTGCATTTTCTTAGAAGACCATCAACATGGATTTGAACTCTGAGGCTGCTCTATTATACACACTCGTACAGAGGAATACGCTACACGACTCAAACCTAAAAAAATAAAGGTAGGATCCTTTACGGGGCCCTTTGTATCCTGACGCCTGCTCACTCCCCTCATCGAACGAAGCAAAAGAAGGTCTCTCGGTGTGGCGTTACGACAGAGATTTATGCCTACAGTAGACAGGTTTTGTCTGTGCCCTATGGGTTCGTCATAAACAGAGAACCTGAGACGGCCTGTCAGACTGCCACACAGAGAGGGGGGGGGATGACTGATGCCTTGTTATTGTAACACTGAATGGCAATTTGTCTACATAAAGAGCAGTTTGTTAGCTTTCACATCCGTCCATACACGTCATTAGGGAACTACAGTAGATTCCTGAGCTGACCTGTAGCACACAGAACAATGCCCACCTGTGTGTGCTCGCTCGCAGGCTTACCAATCTGCTCGTGTGTGTGTGTGTGTGTGTGTGTGTTCTGATGTCAATCTGTTTGTGTTTGAGTGTCTGCATTTCATAAAGGAGCGCCCTTGTGTGATCTTCCATGTTTGCTTTTAGAAAAAAGTATTGACAATATTAACCGACAATTATACGTGGAAGTTAATGAGCAAGGCACCGTGTGGGAGGAGTCGTGTTCACTCTTTAGCTCACCGTCGTTTAACACACGCAACTAGAAGTCACGTTTAAATACACGTGCATTAGATGGCAGCGATTGGTGTGGTCATCACACAGCGATACAGCAGGTAGAACACCACAGGACGGGCTTTAACTCGTCATCGGTCCCGGCTTTGATGTTGAATCTCGAAGGATTAAAGCCAAAACTGTTTATTTTGCCGTTGAAGAATTGCCTCTTTAGCAAATAGTGTATAGCACAATACGCAAATTCCTTAAGCTCAACCTCCGAATGGCAACTGGGCCCCTCCTCTGCTCCCTCCTGTTCCCCCCGAGGACGACGGGGTCACTCAGAGAGACGTGCAGGAGCTGGGAGGCAATTAGCGAGAGCAGTGGTGCGCGTCCAGAGGTCTACGGTCCTGTCCCATGCATGTGTGTGTGTGTGTCTTTACAAGCGCACACAGTTCCTGTCACAGCTCATTGACAACTAACACAACACAGGAATGAGGCGGGATTGAGGGCGAGGGGTTTGTAAAGTAGAAAAGAAAATCAGAGCGACAGTTTCCACCAAGGACGCAATAACAGGCAATAACCCCGGCGCTTATAGGAGGTTTATTAGTTTATTTTTTTAGTGTTTAAATAATGTTCTGCATATGGAAAAGAACAGAAACCCTTATTTGTTTTCTTAGTAGGAGCTCAAACTGAGCAGAGCTTAAGCATAAACTACACTGTGAGAGATCATTACGTGCAGCTCATTGACATTTGTAATAATTAAACACCTTTACACCGAATAGGTATGTTCAAGGTCTACACTCAACCCACTTCTCTAACAACTCTACCTCTCTCCCTTTCCTTCCCCCTCAGTGTGTAACCCTACTCTTCCTCACTGTATCTGTTAAATGCCGTGTGTGTGAAGAGAGCTGCTCTTGTTCTCCTGCCAGTCGTGTTAAGAGGCTCAGAGTTTGGTGAAAGGACCCTATTGAGAAAGCAGCGTGTTACAGTTAACACAATCAGGACCGCCTACGGCGTGTAATTTGGGTTTATGGATGCAAATATTTAAAGGAGTTTATTGTTATTAAGTGTGTTTACTTCTGTTTTTATTCCTGGTTGGTTTGCAGTCTGGTACCCGGCCACATCTCATTCACGTCTTATTACACGTATTGCTTCACTCACCCAGGGAAGAAGCTTGCTCCTCGACTCTCGCGCCACTTCTCTGGGTTTCAGGTGTTCCTTTCCTGGAAACAAAGCAACAGTTGTACCTGTTAGTCACACAGGGGAGGCGTTTCTCTAGCTCCTCGAGACTTATTTGGAAACCATCCCCGCTGTCAGGCATTGTTTGCAAGCTAAACAGGAAGTGTTGTTCCTGTTAATTGGTGGGATTCCAGCTGTGTGCGAGAGCGTGCTGAGAGCTGGCGAGCCATGTGGCGGCGCAGGAGAATGACGGAGCGGGGGAGGAAGAATGCAGGCCGACCACTACACTCTGTCAGCTCCTTGTGCTCTGCTATCGGCACATCGGCCACGCTGTGTGTGTGTGTGTGTGTGTGTGTGTGTGTGTGTGTGTGTGTGTGTGTGTGTGTGTGTGTGTGTGTGTGTGTGTGTGTGTGTGTGTGTGTGTGTGTGTGTGTGTGTGTGTGTGTGTGTGGGGGGCGCGTTAAGCAAACAGACTGCTTCTTTGAGCCCCCATGTGTTACACTGTGATTATAGCCCAGTTTCTGGTGTGATCTGCAAGATGAATTGAGTTTCACTGTCTTAAGCTGTTCCTGAATCACATGTAAAAGTGTTATAAATTGATATTAAGACATTTAACTGAATGACAATTTTACAAATATATCAAAGCAGGTATAACGTTTCTACTAGAGTCCTCGATACAGGGATGTGTGCCTGTGTTTTACCTCAAGTGTTTATATTAAGAGTGTGTGAGTGTGCTTAAGACAAGTAGGGGCCCTTAGTTCTCTACTGAAAGCCAAGAGCAGCTCTAATAGTCTGTGATGTCATCTGTCAGAGACCAAATCGACCACATTGTTTATAATGTTTTTTATTAATTAGCATCTCATTATGAGTGACAACAGAGTGGTTTGTGCGTGCGCCCTTTTGTTTGTTGCTTTTAAATGAAGACAGCCGTAACTAGTATTGAGCAGTACTTTAAAAACACAAAGAGACTTCTTGATCAATGTTTCATTATGTGGAGGCGTTTCCCCAAGAGCCGCTCCTGCACTTGTTTTCTAATAGCAGACTTTTAAAATGTTCCTATAATGGATTTAAGGCAGGGTCACTCAACAGTTTCTGAGATAATTAGAGGAGATGCACTTAGCTCCTCTCCGGTTTCCACATCACAAACAGTCTAGCTCACTTAACATAACATGCATACAAACATACTGCAAGAGTAAGTCGCGTGCAGTTGGTATTCATACATGAATAGTTGTGTCGTTAAGTCTCTAAGTAGTGTTTTCGGACCATGCTTCATAAACCTGAGCTCTGAGTCAAGTACAATGCTGCGTGACAAACACACCGTGTGTTATCCATGATTGTGAAACACCTGAAACCTCACTGTGCATACGCCGTCTCTGAGTCACCCTGCAGCACGCGCACCGCGTTGTTTACATCTGACAGTATTCTGCCTCAGTCCGAGGCTCCGGGTGGCCCGTGACCCACTGGAGGCCTGTTGAGGAGGGTTTATTTGTCTTTGGGAGGGTTTTTGCTTTGCTGCATAGAGGCCGGTGTGTGTGCATGTGTGTGTGTGTGTGTGTGTGTGTGTGTGTGTGTGTGTGTGTGTAACACAGCGATGCATGCTCTGCAGCGGGTTACTGACCATCCTCTTGTGAGCTACTGCTGTCTGAGGACTCCCGTGTGCTGACCGAGGTCACTGCGTCTCCCTCTCACACAATCCCTCGACTGCACTGTCAATATTTAACTCTGCACTCAAAATAGTTTCAAGTCATCTTCACCACGAAGCTTCATGAACGACTGGAGCTCTTTTGTAGAGAACAAAGCTGCGGACGACAATATTCCCTGCGTGGTTTGCCGTCATATCTCAGGCCACCTTCTCCGCATCTTTCCATGAGACTTTTGCTCTTTAATTTGTGAAGACTGCACATCTTTTAACCTGCCATTACCTCTTTGACATTATTGTTTTTCTTTCATATGTATTCTCTTTTGAAGGATCTATTTTTGTCATACCTTTTTTTTTCTAGAGGACTGATATTCCTCAACCTTTCTCCTCACAATACTTTTCTTTCTGCCTCTATGTTCATCTGTTGAACATAAATATCGCCACACCCTTCTCCTCCTCTGTTTCTCTTTTCCTCTCTTGTGTCACTCCCTTTCTCTTCCCCCCATCTGGTTTAATCTCTCCCAAAACAGAAAGTAGCTGAGCGGTCTGGTCCCAATGTTTGAACCACTTTGTTGTGGCATCATCTAAAACTGGCAGCAATTTGTACAAATTACAACTCCAAACACGAGGCCAAGCCCTGAACCTGCACATGCCGGTTGGGATAGATGGAGACGTGCTGCATGTTTTCCTCTAGGTGTGTTACCTCACGTGGTATTCAACATGCGTATGTTGAATGTGTACACCAGAGAAAAGCTGTGACCTGAGGCCCTGTCCCAACCACTTGACGGTTGATCTCCGTGATGAGTGATTGGAGATGTGGCCTGATGCACAGTGGCATTCGGATGTCCACATTAGCACGTATACATGCTCAGATCTTTCTCACTCGGGCGGCCTCCCGCTCTCTGGAGGTGCGGACAGCAGCAGATAACAACACTATTTGAGTCCCCCGCTGCGACGGGAATAGACATTAAGCAAAAGGGGAGAACTCCGACAGTCGACTGATGTCATGCGAGAAAGCGGCTCTGCGGGTACGTGCCAGTGTGTATGTGCGACGTGCCGACGTGAGAGTGTGTGACCCGGTGGCGAGTAGACACACACACACACTGACCTGCAGGTACACACCTCGGATACAGCATATTTACTCTGTAGTCTTATCATGCGATCCATATTCAGTAAAACATTCATGTTAATCTCAGCGGTTAAATATTTGACCTTCCTCTCAAATTGGCATCTGTCTTCCCCTGTCTCAATCTGTGTGTGTGTGTGTGTGTGTGTCTGTGTGTGTGTGTGTCTCTGTCTGTGTGTGTGTGTGTGTATCTGTGTGTGTGTGTGTGTGTGTGTGTGTGTGTGTCTTCTTGCCCAGCATGATCTGGTTCAAGGCTCATTTCCTAATTACAGTGCTGACCAGAGGTAATTACAACCTTAGATTAAGAGCTGTTTCTCTTCTTTTTTTATGGCCCACTGAAATGCAGCAATTTGTGGTGGCTTTCTGGGATGAGCATTCTCCCCCTCTCTCTCTCTCTCTCTCTCTCTCTCTCTCTCTCTCCCTCTCTGCTCCTGTCCCTCAATACTTCCCCGTTGTTGGTCTAGGCATGTGTGGCTGTTTTTGGGGCCTTTTGCAGATTTTCCAACAACAGTGAAATGCTGGGGGGAAAATATCATTTAATGTAACGCTTTAGCGACTAGTTTCTTTGTTTCATCTGCTTTAGCAGACGGGCTGATAACGACCGTGAGTGTGTGTGTCTTTGAGGACAGCCGTTATTTGAGGTTTACGCTCAAGCGGGGCCACTCCAAAGCCCTCAGATCCCTTCGCGTGTGTGTGTGTGTGTGTGTGTGTGTGTGTGTGTATATTTGTGCACGGTTTTGAAGTGGTTCATCCGAACGCATCATTTGGCTGCATCGGCAAGTTCTTCTTCAATTTAGCTTGGCAGGGTTTGCCTCCGCATACCTCATGGTCAGCATTGATGTGAGGCCGAGGCCCTTGAAGCCGGGGGGTTTATTTAAGACGCCTCTTTGAAAGAGCGGCTCTCGCTCGTCAACCAGGGAACGCCCCCCCGCCCCCCCGCTGCACAGCACCTGACAAGGGGCTCGCCGGAGCCTTTAATTCTGACAGAGGAACATCTACTTCGTTCTCTCTTCCTCCCTTCCCACAGAATCCTCGTTAATTGTGTGATGAGCCCTCACTTTCACATGGCCTTGAGAAAAATAAACGCCCACCCACATACTCCAGCTTTCTGGTCTGTCGACCTGCGTCTCTCCGCCTGCTGTGTGAGTGGCCCACTCTGGTCCTCCTCTACCTCCAGCTCCCCATGTTCCTCCTGTCCTCCCTTCCCGAGGCCTCCCCGCCACAGCACCTGACTTTTAACCCTGTAATCCCTCTGCTGCAGAGGGTAAGATGCTTCAGGCACGGCTCCTAATTGGCGTAAAAACGCAGCTCCGGCGATATGAGGCACGATGTGAAATCCTCTTCTCTCAGTGTGAAGATTTACTGACATCACAGGCTCCCGTAAGATGTCTAGAGGACCTCAACACAGCTAAAGAAGACAAAACAAGTGTCATTCGTCGTCAGCAGAGGATTTAGACAGCAGTGCTCTTTCCACCGAGCTTTTCGGCACAGATAATGAAACGTCAGCCTTGATTTTGTAAATAAAATAGAATAACTGAAAATACAGAGTGACACTGGTGGTAACCAGATCCCAGGAGCAGTGTTGTTTGGACATCCCCGTCACAGCGGTGTGACAGCAGGCCTGCGTGTAATTGCATTGGATTTGAGGACAGAGGGTTACTTCGCCTTAGTCATGCTTCCCGTCCGCAAACCGACATTTAAGGCCATGAAATGTCCTGTGGGACCGCGATAATCCCCAAGTATCAAGTGAGTATTAAGTGGGACACGTATGCACGGCAGCACGCAAAGTCGAACACTTTATTGCCAACGTGTTGCGTGACTCATATTCTGGCACGCTGTGACTTACGTCATAGGTCAACTTTAACCAACCTCGTCTAATCCTTCTCCGTGTATCTCTCCTCATATCGCGATATAATGCATCTCCTCAGTGTCAACAAGCGATTGCACACACACACACACACACACACACTGCCGTGAGCTTTGCCCCAGTATATATAACGACCGCTTTCTTGAGCTGTAACTGTTCCAATCTGTGCATCGTAGGGGCCTGAAAGTTCTCCACATTAGTGAAGGATAATTGGCCTCCTGTGGCTGCGCTGCTGTGTCTGGCAGCCTTATTCAAACCAATTACCAATATTATATCGTCGATGACACAGTAGCTTCTCCTATAGCATAATGACAAGCGCTACACCATGTGTAGGGGTTAATAGTGGGGCTATTGGAGTAGTTTCCTGTTTAGCCCCCAGGAAAGATTAGGCAATTTGCCATGCCTGTTTGTGGGGGCCTGCGTAAAAGATGGCAATCTGACTTAGAGCTTTGTTTTGTTTTTTCTCCTCGGCAACAGAGAACAAACACTTACATGCTTGGAGCGGAAAACTACGAATATGAGTGTCCCTTTTTAAATTAAAAAAAAATTCTCCGAGAATAACAGAATACATTGGCATTGTATTTGGAAAGATGTGATGAGATTAACAGGAGAAAGCGGATGCACATGCACTCTTTATGACTTCTTTGCAACAGCGATCGGTCTAAACGTGTTGTGTCATGCCACTTCATTGGATGTTAGTTTATAGAGTGGAGTGGGGGGGTCACTTGGAGATTTAATCTTTTAGGAATTTGACCTCATCGCTCATTGCTCTGCTGCACACATGCTGAAGGAAAGGGAGGTGTCTCTAATTTGTAGAGTTTCAATCTCCCCTCAGCTCAAAATCAAGTGCTAACAATGATGAATGTTTTTATTTATTTATTATAATCACACATAAATGATGGCTCCATCTGTACAGCAGCTGTTTATAGATATGTCCTATATGTATATGTATCCTCTATGTTATAAGGTGCCACCAATCACGCGTCTGACTGAAACTTGGCCACCAACCCTTGTATTATCTGACCCCTGCGTATCGGAACCATTTCACCGCAAATGTGTCCGATTGAACTTTCTGTTATGGCACGTCCCCCCCTCGCGTAAGTCCAAAAACAGCTTTTCCCCTGCGGTGACCGGGGCTCGGCGCGGTCTAGACTCTCGGCTCCTTCACGCTGCCCGGCGTCCTGCGGTCCCGCAGCAGTCCGCCGCCACGTTACCGTCCCGTGTGCTCCTTCTGCTCCGCGCACACGCTCCCGTTGCAAAATCCGGTTTTATTGTCATAAAGCGGCACCGATCCAACCTGTTGCATCCAATACGTTACTGGAGCGGTCGTGTTGATGTGAAGGTCTTACAACAAAGAGCTGTAGGTGTTTGTGTGTGCACAGTTCACAGGGATGCGATGTGAATATGCAGAACAAATCTGTAACATATCGCACGTTACAATCTTTTTTTTAAAATAAGAGTTGCAAGTTACTTTTAAATGTAACAGACAGACGGTGAGTCTTTGGATTATTGTAATGAGTTTTTCTAAAGGGAGTTGTCGCACAGGGCACTTACACGTTATTTAAATGAGCACCGATCAGCGGCGGCTTATATTTATAAACCTCTTTTTTAACTTATATTTATAAACCTCTTTTTTTAACTTATATTTATAAACTTGACCAATAGTTCGGATTGTATTCTGTTGGCGCAGTTTATCTGTGTAGATGTTTTGAAAGGTGATCATACTTGTACATACCCGAACTGCATTCGTCAACATAACCGTGTGAACGCGTCTTTACGCACGTCTTGGTCCTGTTCCAAGTGTCAGAGCTCAAACACACCACATGTCGGTCCTTATTGTATCAGTCAAATAAACTTCTTACCCTGAACTTCGAAGAAGTGAAGTTGAGAGCGCAGTCGCGCGTGTGTCTTTATCCAAACGAAGCAGTTCGCCGATTTAACTCCAAGACCTCGTAGGTTTCCGTGTGCGCGCGCTCTCAAAAAAAAGTTTCTCTGAACGTAGTAAACTTACAACGAACGGTCTTCATCAAATCCATGGAGAGATCCGCCGACGTCCACGTCAAGGAATGCGCTCAAGTGCTGACTCCCTAGACAAAAAGCGCTTTATTGGAGAGCAGAGGAGAGTTTGGAGAGATGGGAGGGGCGGGGCGAGGCGCGCGGCAACTCCTGCTCAGACCCGAGAGCAGCGAGCAACTCACCTTGCAGCCGGCGAGCTCGAGGGACGGACATTCCTTCCTCCTTCCCGTTGCCTATCTCTTGAAGCCATACCTGCACGACCTGTTTCCAGCGGAACACATTTGGCTCGTTTCATTAAATAAACGGTTACATTCCTCTGGAATGAGGGCTCACTTTAATAACTGCCTTGCTTCTTTGAAATGTGAATTTGAATCAGCTTCTGCAGGAAAAACCAGGCAGTTGAGCGGCTTCCTTATTATGCATACCGACTCTCTGGCAGCCACCACATCAAGTGCATCTCTTAAACTAGAATACATAATACACTCGTGTGGTTAGGTGATATGATACTTGGAGAAAAGCTATTCATGAATCTTCAATTCAATTGATGAATGGTATCTGTTCACACGCATCATCAGCCCATGGACACATGAGGTCGTGATCATGCGCCGTACATTAGAACATATGCTGCTTCATTCTCAGAGACAGCTATTGAACACTTCCTCATGCCAGTGACAAGCTGCCCGTCGGCAGCTGGCAGCCTATTTCCATGTCAGCCTGTCCCAACAAGGTGCAGTAAGGTGATAGCCCTCAGGAACCGTGTCACCTCCGATGTGTACTTTTAGCCACATGTCACAGAATTAACCAGAAACCCGAGGCGTCTTGTGTGCAGCGCTTTAATACTGCTGCACGCGTTCGTGCAGAGCTTCTGTTCTCTCCACATGTTGACAAGAAATTGTTAAAAATAATTGAAGCCAGGACAAAATTCTCCTTGCGGTGATGTCACTCCCCCTTGTGCTGAAGCTGCAGAGACTCCAACAGGAGAAAGAAACTCAGGGAACAGGCGCCAGGACTGGCGCACGCGTCTCGTGAACCACCCTCCGGATCCACCAGGGACACGTTCAACTTCCACTTGTGGAGCACTACTTATGTGGATTTGGTACAGTTTACTTTTTGATAGCAGTTTCCACAAAGTCTTGAGCCTTTCTTTTGCTCCCTCTGCTACGCCTGTAGTTATTACATGTAACACACACACACACACACACTCCCACACACACACTCTAACACACTCTCATACACGCTCAGACACTCTGTGCCATCTGCAAGGCATTAAAGTAAATTGCAGGAATAGAGAAATGATTTCACGCACGTCCCGCAGGGTCCAGATGTGGCTCCTCAGTCGTGGCCACAACTTTAGTTTTATGTGTTCTGGAGAAATGAAGAAGGGAGGACATCTTACCCTGTTCAACTTAATCACACAGGCTCACACAAATCTGTCCTCTGTCCACTTCTCTGCCCCCTTCCGCCCCCTCTCTCATAAACATCAACCTCCGTGTCCAAACAACAACAGCAGAGCGGAGGTCCTCCAGGTGTCACCGAGAGTCATCTATCTGAGTCGTTGAGTTTATGTGCGTTGGATCGTGAGAAGGAGCGTGACTCGAGGGCTCGCCTTCTAACTGGCAACTGGCTGTTGATTCTGTCTGCAGAAAGTCGTTTGTTGCTTGACTTTTGAAGACAAACTTCTGAAGAATAATGTTTCAAATTCAAAGTCGGCAAGATCTGAATGCCGCCACGCCTGGTTGTCACATTAGAATAAATAAATAGACGAGTACGTCTAATATTAAACACACTGGTGCAATGCCAACATGCAGAATTTCAAGTCACGGCAGTGTTATGTCGTAAATGTAATTTATTGATATGTGGTTTGATATTTCTAGAAATTGAATATTACTTTGAAAATACAAATAGATTTTTGATTGAATTTTGATCCCTTTCCCATCATAATTTATTTTACAGAACTGGAAATAAATTGATTAAAAACATGGATAACTAGACCCCGACTAAAGCCTAGAATTTTATTTAATTAATCTGTCATATTTTCTGTTGTAATTTAAAATGCTGCATCTAAAACATATAGTCATTGTGGGGAGATTGCATTTTTGGATTATTTGTTAATTTAATTTAATACTTTTTGCCTTGAAACAGTTTATTGTAAGGATACTTATCAGAATCAAACCCCACGATGCTTTCTGTGTACTGTATGTAAAGAATATAAATCAAAGTGTCCTTGAGCAAGACACTGAACCCCCGGCTGCTCCCCCGGCGCTTCATTACCAGAGATGGCTTAAATGCAGAGAAGAACTTCCCCACTGTGGGACTAATAAGGGATTCATTATTTTTTATTATTAAACTCCCCCTCAACCCTGAGCATGTCTCTATATTTCAGCTCAAAATTTATTTTAACATTCAATTTATAATATTTGAAGCTTTCTTTCTTTCTTTTTTACGACCCACTTAGAGTAGCTTCTCAGCAGCATTTATGAAATATAAAAACAACCAGATGTGGTGAAGACACAAAAATCCTCCCAGCTCAACAAAAAAACAACTATTGTTCAACAAATAAAAACAAATGAACAGAGAATCCTTCCACTCGGCGTGTGTACCCAACAACACCGAACACGGTACGCTTCTCCCCCGTTACGCGTCGTGTCTGCCGTCCACTGGGCTCCGTTTCTGAATGTGCCAGCAGCTCGTCGGGCTCAGTAAAAGACGGCAAGGCGGCGAACGGCCCATAACGCTGCCCAGGGGAACCAGTAAATCACTGGTTTGCTGCCGAGCCGACCGCAGCCCGCTAACGGTTGCAAAGCTCCGGGCACCGCACGGCATCGCGCCGCTCGTGTTTGCGAGGCGACAGGGATTCCTTCTCCTCGTCAGATTGAGTCATCTTTACCAATATTACCTTTTCCACTGAACTCGTTCTCTCACGTGTTCTCCTGCTCTTCACATTTCATTGCCTCCGCTCATAAATGTGTCGTGGGCTCAAACTCAGGCTCAAGTGTTTCGTCAACCAAGCAGACTGTCGTCACTTTCTCAATCCTCGCCCCGGCTAGGCCTTTTTGTTTTTGATTGCTTCGCTTTCACCATCTTTTGCTTCATCGGTTCTGACTTCGCAACTTCATTTTCTTGCCTCCGTGGTGTGGCGGCCACAGGATTTATTGTTTGGAAAACACGATCGTCAGGTACGCTTCACAAAAGAATTCAGATGAGATCATCAGATTATATTTTAACCGACTACCAGACTGAACTGTCTCTGCCCTCGCTAGTCTTTACAGTTTGATTTGCTTTTTAACCGCTTAAATCGTCTTTGTGTTTGTGTGAAAACATGAATCCTGAACAAAGTGGCTATTTATATTCTTATATAACCAATCGTGTTTTTGTTAATCTTTCTTAAAATCAAACCAAACTAATTCACAGTCAAATAAAAGCCTTTTATGCTTTAATTATAAGCTCAATTATGTGTCCAGTATGTTGCTCAGTATATACAGTGAATACAGCGTGTGCTTGACCCCGAGACGCCCAGTCCGGGAACGCAGCCCCTCGTGAAGACACAACTTCACACCACACAATCATATCTTCCATATTCTTGTCTCCACATCCATCAGAAGCATGAGCGTCTTGGCTTGAGGTGTTTGTGTGTTGTTGTTCACAACATGCCTATGGGTTATTGTTTAACTTTTTTTTGAAAGTAGTAAACACATAAAGGAAAATGTCCCTGCAGGAGGAGACAGAGAGTGAGTCATTGAGAACGAGCAAATTACTTTTCACTCGCTTCCCAGACCGCCGGTTGAAGGAAGCGGGATGATCTGTTTACAGCTTCACCAACAGAAGTGTCCATCATACTTCTGGAAACCGCTTGTGCGGCGAATGTTGTTGTCAAACGAGGCCTCGCAACTTCTTAATGTCTCCTCAGTGACGAAGCTTTAGTGCTCCGAGAAGACAAGTTGCTGTTGTGGGATGCAACATCATGATTTGCTTGGGCTCCACTGAGATAGATGATTGACTCTTTCTATGACCAAGGAACGAGACTCCAGCTGGAAGTTTGTGGGAGAAAACGCTTTATACGGTTTTGGTGGGTAGACAATGAATACACAGGGATCGTACGGTCATGGCATTTTAAAATGGTCATTTCCAGGCCTGGAAAAGTCATGGAAAAAACTTAAATCATAAAAGTTTTGGAAAAGTCATGGAATTTGTTCTAATCACATGTTCATTTACGCCGAGTTTGAAATAACTAATGTGTTTTTTAAAAGAAAGATGCTCAAAATATAAGCTGCCGTACGCTCTCAATACGCAACATTTTCTAAATTGTTCATGATTATACCGAGATTTCAGTTTGGTCATGGAAATTTGGTTAAAAGTCATGGAAAAGTCATGCAAAATTCATGGAAATCCATTGGTCAACATGTGTAAGAACCCTGATATGATACATCTTTGTTGTATAGGGGGCTGCTCCTTTGACATTATTTACTTGCTATACAAATGTACAGAGTTACTCATGTTTTGTAATACCCAGCACAATTAGTGGGCACAAAGACGAGGGCAGCGGCTTTGAGAAAGATGCGCCGCGTTCCCATTGGGAAAGCCTGGGAATGATGGTCCTGGGTTGTTTTCTAATGGAGCCCCCCCGCTCATTATTCCCCCAGCCTCGCTCTGTTCGTCAGAGGCTGACATGGGAGTGTGAGTGTGCTCTTTGTTAGTGTATCTGCATATGTATTGGCATCTGTGTTCATGTGTGTTTTGTGCACATGTACATCGTCCCGCCTCGCGAGGCCCGGGGCGCCTTTCTTCCCACAGCGCCTCGGCGCCCCGGTAGGTAGGAACAACATCCGTGGGAAGGAGCGCCACGCAGAGCAGGAGAAACCTATAGGAAAGGGAGAAGCAGAAGCTATAGGAACATCCATGGTTAATTAGCTGCTGCTATGGGAACCGGGACACAATGCAGGAATATGGACAATGGAGAGGGGAGTAATGAGCGGACTCAAAGCAGAAGTCGTCCCTGTTCGTGTGAGAACAAACACATAATGCTATAATCAAATGCAGCGGATCAGATAAAAGGGAAATGTTGACTCTTCCCACCTGTCCCAAGTCAACCTGTTCCTCATAAAGCTGTCTTCTGTGGAGGAACCTTTCCTGTATAACGCCTTTAAAACAAGTGTACATTTGATTATCCTGTTTGCATACTGTAGTTCATCTTTGGGTGATTGGAAAGCACAGTGGCTCACGGAGGGGGGTTCGAGTCCCAAACTGAAGTTCAGTTCTAAGGTGAGAGGGCAGGGGGAGGGGGGGGGGGTGCTCACCCACAGCATCATTTTGCCCTTTCTCACCATTCGTCAGCTGGAGGGAGTGTTGGACAGGCGTTAACAAACCCTGCTTTGGGAGCCGCAGACAGAATATCACGACGTGAAAAGACGCCCGGCTCCTGTTTTCTTTCGCTTTGTTCATAGTTCAGTTTTTTGTGCTTTTCCGTATAATTCCGATTTTTGTTACGGCCTTTTCATGGGATTTGAGCCTCGCTGGGAGCTTCATCTGAGCCACTTATGTCCGGGAACAACATGAAGAGGCCCTCAACACAAAGACCTCCAGCATTCTGTTCACTAAACCTTTAATGATTGCAGGAGCTGTTTGTTTCACACAGAGGAGGGCGAGACAGCCAGCACACAGAGACGGAGAGAGGTCACTGTGAGGTTTACTAGGCTGTTGACTCTGTGAGCGCTGGCACTTCTCATTAAGGAGAGGGACGGACTCAGACCGCACAGCTGGGCCGTGCACGTCTGAGCCGGACAGGCCATTGGCGCACATCTTTTATTGTTGAGAGGATGAAGAATCCATCATGAAAGCAATCCCCGGTTCACCAACTTACATTACCCAGCTAATTGAGAACAGCTTTCCCGTTGCAACCGTACGATTTACAATTTCGCTTGTTAAATTTTTTTAAACTAGACGCATGTGGGGGCATTTGTGGATGGATCCTCGGTTCTCTCTGGAGGTGAGAGAGACGGGGGATGAGAGACGGGGAAGAGGAGAGAGGGTAGCGATGCCTAGAGGAGAAGGAGTGAGATGAGGAGTGAAGAGGTCGGGTTAAGGGAGCGTGAGGGTGACCTCCCATCCCCCGTTTACTGAGGGGAGGGGGGGGGGGGGTTCAAAATATTCCCATGATCGTCTCTTTTTCTTTCTTTCATTTTTTCCCATTTATTTCTTTTTCGGCTGTGTCTTTCTCTCTCTGCCTCCCTTTTTCAAACATGAATGGTGACGTCTCTCCACACTCAAACATGTGTTTGCGTCTCTATGGTTCCTTCACTTGGACGTTTGAGCTGAGCAGGAGGATCTCTGTGGCGCGGGGAGGTTGGTTTTCACACGCTGCGCTCCATTTAAATCTGAAACCCGAGGCTTTCGTGGAAAAGACAAAAAAGCACATAACAAAATCTGTACACGTTTAAAAATGTTTTACGTTTACTCTCCATTCAGACCAACCCTCTTTTCTTCATGCCTCCGCCCATTCTCTTTTTTATTTCCTCCTTTCCTAGCCTCCCCGTTGTGCTCCCTCCCTCCTTTATTCTTCTTCTCACACTCCGCGCTGGTATGTCAGGTATTGGGTACAGCGGCGGGGCTGGGGTTCAGTGTGGGAAGTAAACCGACAGCACTGCACTCACACCGCTAAGACCGAAACCATCCGAGGTATGAGAGGAACTCTGTTCCAGGTCACGTCGGGCCCGCCCGGTGCCTGCAGACTGCACGGGGAAACGGATCAAGACATGCGGCGGTGTGTAATATCTGTGTGTAATATCTGTGTGTGCACTAAAGCGTCACACCGTTTGCACATTATAGGGAATATTACATCATTACCTTGGCATTGAAAACGTGTAACGTGTATCTGTGTGTTATTCGCATAAGTCAAAAAGTATAAAACCGAATCGCATGAAATTTGGTGGGATGATTGGTTATTATCCGGGGAACATTTGATTATATTTTGGGATAGATCGGGTCAAAGTTCAAGGTCAAGGTCATGAAAAAGGTCAAAATCTTCTTGAATCGCATGAAATTTGGTGGGATGATTGGTTCTTATCCTGAGACCATTTCATTAGATTTCGGGATCGATCGGGTCAAAGGTCAAGGTCATGAAAAGGTCAAAATCTTTTTACCATAGCGCAGTCAATTTTTATCCAATTGGCTGCAACCAAAATGTTCATAATTCAATGCTCAATCTTGTGATATTCTTTGCTTTGTTTTCCATATATTTGTAATTATTATGGACGTCATGCCGTTCAGGGGGCGGATGCAGCTTGAAACGAGTTCTGACGTAAAATAAAGAGTTCAACCACAGTCAGTCAGATCTTCTTCAGTCCTCTGCTGAGAGAAAGGTTGGTTAGTCGTATCATGTGGGATGAGAGTACCGCCCTGTGTAGCGGAACAACATGCACAAAATGAAGAAAAATCTCCAGCAAATGTTTAGAAGTCAGTCGTATAAGTCCTTATTTCACATAAACACTGCAGTCCCACTGCTCATGCAGCCCCCTCACATGCCCTCCCAGTAGTCCAGGTATTCTCTGTAACACTCGTTCTTTCCTCTCCTCCTGTCGTGTTTCCTGTCCTTCAATACCGTCCACTACATAGTTTTGTATCCCCATCCTGCACACTGTGTGTTTTTGCCTTCATGCTTTGGTTCCAAACGGTTGTGGTGCTTTTCCTGCACTTATGCACTTAGTGTTTTATTCCTTCTCACTCTGCCTCTCTCTGATGGCGATACCATGCCTCTTTTTAAGGCGCTTTGGGGTTTTGCTAGACGACCATTGAGTGATTTGGCGCTGACCCTGCCTGGTTAAATATAGGAGGGTCATATAAAAACAAATAACAAGCCTTCTTTAGAGCGGTGAGTCACAGCGCTGATAGATGGAAAAGATGGATGCGGAGGCCTCGACGTGGAGGAGAGGTCAAATAGAAGTTGATTAAATTAAAAGAAAGAGTATCTTGTGTATATTGTCAGCTGTTTTACAACTTTTAATTTTGGGATTCCTTTTTTCTTCCTTTCATCTCGGTCCGACCGCCTTTGTCTTTGCGGGGCCGAAGCCCGTCTGAGCGTAATTCAATGCAACATGAGCGCCACTTAGCTCGATCCTCCAGAGGAATAGGCATCTGCTGCGTTTACAAATTGCTCAAAGCTGCCTGGTCATGCGGCGGTGGAAGGGCTCGGGCCGAGGCTGGATGAGGGATCGCAAACATTTGGTCTTTTCTCTCTGGTCAGAGATGGTGGAGGCCAAAAAAAGTGTTTATGTTCACTGCATCTCCCTTTTGTCAAATGCATAGCTTTAGTTTTCTAACCACAACCCGTTATATTCACAATGTGAAGTGTATACACTTGGAATGTGTGTGGTATGTTTGCATTGTATGACTGTAGTATTAAACTGAGGGTTCGCTATGGTTTCCCTGTACTGGTGGTCACACAATCTCCAACCTTCTCTTTTCCATCCAATAACTCTCCCAGATGTATCAGGATAAAGGTCGAAAGCCTTCTTATAAGGACACTATAAGAACCACATTGCTGTTATGATTTACTACACAAATATGATAGTCATCTTATCTCTTACTCCTCTCTGACTCGCGCAGTTTATCTTTTTCTGTGTTCCCCCCTAAGTCCTCTGCTGTCTCTGTTACAGTAAATCTGCTTTGTCCTGTGAGGTTTTTATTAGTTTTCACTGTAGAAATCCCTGCTTAGGTCATTAAAGCAGATGATTTAGAGACGGTGTGTTGGACCCACTGACAGTGAAACACGGGCTTTCGTGCTCCGGCTATTCACCCGGGACCGAGGGGAAAGGTGAGGCCGAGGTCTCGGCCCTCGGGCTGGCTGAGGGGACGATGCTCAAATCATCCTGAAGGTAGTTGAGCCGACAGCATGAGGCATCACTATTTTAATCTTATACAATTGATATCATGCCAAACTTTATTTGTGTGTCTTTTACTGAAACACTTTATCAGCCCTGAGAGGTTTTTCGTTTTTTTAAAGGATCTCAATCCAAAAGAAAGAGAGCGAGAGAGAGTTTTTTAGATGGAAAAAAGTGTGTGTGTGTGTGTGTGTGTGTGTGTGTGTGCGTTTGCATGTGTATGTGTGTGTGCGTTTGCGTGTGTGTGTGTGTGCATGTGTGCATGTGTGTGTGTGTGTGTGTGTGTGTGTGTGCGTGTGTGTGTGTGTGCGTTTGCGTGTGTGTGTGCGTTTGCGTGTGTGTGTGTGCTTGTGTGTGTTTGTGTGTGTGTGCGTTTGCGTGTGTGTGTGTGTGTGTGCTTGTGTGTGCTTGTGTGTGTGCGTGCTTGTGTGTGTGTGTGTGTGTGTGTGTGTGTGTGTGTGTGTGTGTGTGTGTGTGTGTGTGTGTGTGTGTGTGTGTGTGTGTGTGTGTGTGTGTGTGTGTGTGTGTGTGTGTGTGTGTGTGTGTGTCCGTGACAGATCAAGTGGCCCAGAGGCCGACGGGCTGGCCGACAGACTGATAAAGTCTGTTAAGCGTCTCTGATAAAGTGGAAGACGCCGCGGAGCCACAACACACGTACATGACGATCGATGAATGGCGCTCTGTTAAACGCCTCAAGAATGTTTTCGTAGCTCGCGTTGAGCAGAGATGGAAAAAAAAGGTCTGAAGTTGTTTTAGGGTTTATATTTCTCTTTATTTTTCTCGTCCCCTCTCTCTCTCGGGTCGACCCCTCTCACTCATCTGACACACATACTCCGGCTTGAAGGAAAAACAAATATTAAACAGAGATGTTTTGTGTCCGTAAATCACTGGCTTTTATGGTTGCAGCATTTCCAATAGTTCTATCTTGGCTGCCCGTGAAGGAAATACTCACACAGTCACACGCATGAGGGCAACTCTGAAACTGGTTTGTATCCACCAATGTCAACTTTGGCTCCAGGTTTTTGCGACATTCGCCCACAATAATCATCAATAAACAAAGAGGTCATGTGACCGTCACTGTGTGTTTTTTGCACACAATTGTCTGTTGATGTATTTTTTTGTACAGGGCAGTAAGTCATGTATGGAGCCCGTTACTCGTGGATTGTGTTTTTAGAAGCGTAGTTTATTGAGCGTGTGCATGGCGGAGCGGCAACAGTTTGCACTTGTAGGTTTTTCACAGCAGGACAAATAGACTAGAGGGCACCTAACACTGACATCGTCTCCACATTGCTCCCTCTAACTAATCAAAGCCGTATGGAGTGACTGACTTAGTGGAGCCAAGTCAAAGCTGAACTTATGATCATTACTTTTGAGTTAAACCTCTGGTATGCAGAATCATTTCTGTGCAATGCATTATATCTGCGACAGATTTAAAACCTGACATTTTTATTTTCTGGTTTATTCCCTGAATTTAAGTGGATTTATACTGATGTTTTTCTAGGTCAGATACTGAGACAGAGTATGTGCAATTTAAATGTCCAATAATCACCATGCGTCACATTAAAAACACAGTTTTATTCATTTATCATTCGTTTGATCTTGTGTTCAGATTTATAATCGGGATTTCCCACCTTGGCTTCCTCTCTTTCTTCCATTAGTATTGGCTCTCCTTAGAAAGAGAGACGTTAATGATACTGCTCATGAAACACCTGAAGGGACACACATGTGTGAATGAAAAGTGATAACTGGAAAGAAAAGTTACACATGGTGTTCTGAGAACTTGCAAACTAAGCAGGTTTGCACTTAAGACAACTAGAGTTGCCAAAAACAGACAATTTGTCAGCTGTCAAACTCAAGAAGCCTCTGGACTTGTTTCACAAATATATTCGTGCATCATTGCCAAAGAATGTAACTATCAAAGAACATATGTGACCTCATACATCAACTGTGAGAAACAGGTTGCTCCCTTCTCACTTCCTCTGAAACATGTGTACCTTCGCCTGCGTTCAGCATCTCCAATGCAATCGTCACGGGAACCCGGACTTTCCTCCGGCGGCCTGCCGGCAAACGGGGTCGTCGCGGTCGTGACCCTCACCTCTCCTCTGTCTGTCGTCTATGCCAACGCTTCCTCTCCCTCCTCTCCTCTGAGGCCGTCTGCTGATCGGTTCCCAGGCCCACGCCGACAGGTCATTTAATGGTCGTCTCGTCGGGCCCTTGATGCTGAACCCCGGGGTTAACGTGGAACGCATCTCTTCCGAGGCGGCCACCAGCACTTCAGAGACACGCCTCGTACATCACGGTTGTAAACAACCACGTCAACACATGCCAATATACAGTCAGGGTTCGTACGGTCATGGAAAACCTGGAAAAGTCATGGAATTTTTAAATGGTCATTTCCAGGCCTGGAAAAGTCTTGGAAAAAACTTAAATCATAAAAGTTTTGGAAACGTCATGGAAATGTGTTATGATCACGTGTTAATTTACGCCGTGTTTGAAATAATTAATGTGATTTTTAAAGAAAGACGCTCAAAAAAAAAGCCGGCGTACGCACTCAATACGCAACATTTTCAAAATTGTTCATGTTTATACCGAGATTTCAGTTTGGTCATGGAAATTTGGTTTAAAGTCATTGAAAAGAAATGGAAAAGTCATGGAAATCCATTGATCAAAATGTGTAAGAACCCTGTACAGTGCCCATGCTATTTATTGACAGCAACCTCAAATATGTCTTGTATTGTGTGCATTTGGAAGATCTCACATCATTTTTCTCACACCTTCCTCCCGTTCAGTCAGTACACCGTGACGGCCTCACGCCCACCCACATCCTACAACACACACACACACACACACACACACACACACACACACATGTCTACCTTCTGGCCCTCCCAGTCCACAGAGCAGCGCTGAGGTCTCTCGCCACTTGATGACGAGTAACCTGACGACTTTATAGCTCAGCCAGTCTGGACCAGTTTAGCATGCAGAGTGTTTGTGAGTGTGTGAATAGACAAGAGTGTGTCAGGATCAGCTTAATGTCTCTTAATTACCTGTGATAAGTAGAACAGTGTGTGTTAAACCTCTCTATAATCATCTGTTTCACCAGTTAAAGTCCCGGTTGTATTCCTCTGAGTCTCCTCTTGTAATAAAATGTTTAAAAAAAACTAGATTTTAAACATTATCCAAACCATAATGTGGTGAGACAGAACTTTATGTTACGTTGTCTTCAGATGTCTCCAAGTGTCTATTATATTGTGAAGAGTGTTTTTTCTACACATTCTTGATATTTGTGTGGACTGTCATGTTGTGGGCTCATTGTTTCCTCCTGCAAAGACGGATTAGCGAGAGATGTGCGGGGCCAACTGGGGCCGCTTGTGTCGGTGTGAAGATGAGGCTCCACTGACAAGCGGGAAGTGTAATGAGCTGTTGTTCTGGTTCCTGTGGACAGGAGGAAAATAAGTGCTGAAGCTGTTGCGCTTGTTCCATTTGGCAACTTTGCATGTGGTCGTATGAGGAATTATGTGTGTGTGTGTGTGTGTGTGTGTGTGTGTGTGTGTGTGTGTGTGTGTGTGTGTGTGTGTGTGTGTGGGGGGGGTCAGAGGGGTCACTGCAGACCTGTTGACACGGGACTCAGTGAGTTTAATTAAATCCTGAGCGTGCATGTGTGCCACTACATGTACTTGGGTGTGTATGTGTGGAGGGGGGATGCTTGCTGGTTGTCAGGGGCCAGTGGACGGGGGCCCGGTGGAGCGAGGAGAGAGGAGAGAGGAGAGAGGAGAGAGGGGAGAGGGGAGAGGGGAGAGGGGAGAGCAGCCGCTTGGCAGCCTATCTGAGAGCCTGGTCACCGGTGCTCAGAGGGGCCACAGCTGGCCCCTCCACCAACAATCATGGCTTTTCTTCCCTTCTCAGGAACGCAGCGCGTCAACTCTAATTCCCTTCTAATGAACTGGCTACTGAAGGTATCTAGGCTGGCAGACCCAGCATATTTATTAAATACACACACACACACACACACACACTGGCAACAAAACACACAGGCTCAAACACAGTGGAGAAAGAATGTTGCACTTAAGTACATTTCACATCTCCGCATTGTGAGGCTGCAGCTGAACTTCCGTCCGAGGATCCTTGAACTCATCATGACTTGGAAGCTGCGTTCAGTGCCACAACAACCGGCGCTGTGTTTTAGCCTTTAGGACCCCATGAGGGCCCACAGTAAGCCCAGTGTGTGCCTCTTATCTATTCTCCACAGAGGATCAGCTATTCTGAAGAGATGATTAATAACACCTGTGTGGAAGGTAATACTCGAAGACCATCTGGATGGGAAGATATTTAATTTAAATATGTTCTTACACTAGAAAATACAAAATAATGTAGTGATTTATTTTGTTTGTGTGTCGTACGAAACAAATAAGGATATATATATATATATATATATATATATATATATATATATATATATATATATATATATATATATTATATGTATATTATATATATTCTGGGTCCCTTTATCTGGAAATACAGTCAGTCAACGGTTTTTTTCTTATTTTTTTTTATCATGGATGTATCATATATTTCTTTAAATGAGTAGAATAGCCTTTGAGGATTCCAGAAATACCTAAAACAGGGGAAGGACTTCTTAAACCCCCTTCTGGGTTTTTAATAGAGCCTCTTTCAGGGAAACCGATTCTTAGCTCTGTTACTGGAGACGTTCAAACTGAGGCCGATAACAAGACATTACGTTTGCTTTCTGCGATGCAGAAATAAACAAACACTGGAATACAACTGGTGTTCGATTACCGAATTTGACTTTATGGAGCTGCAGCATTCCATCATTGCGAGTGGAGGCCTTATGGACGTTGCCCTCGCCGTGACCCCGTGGGTCAGCCTGTGGGGTGCGGGGCTCTGGAGCTCTGATGCTGCTAATGGAAACATTTGTACACAATGAGGCGGCACAAGTGCAGAGGATTGATTGATCTGTGATGCTCTGAGTTTACAAAGGTGGCAACGTTAATCTCCTGTGATATATTGTTTATTTGCTTTTGGCACACTTTGGTCCTTTTTGGTGGAGTGTTACGCTCCAGAGTTTGAAAAGACCAATCATCGCCAAACCATTTGTTTGTCGTTTGGATTTCCTCTTACATAATCCTCTGAAATATTCACTCTTGTATGGAAAGAACTTCTCTTTTTTTATTTCACATATTTGCAGAGTGCTAGAAACCCACCCAGGACTTACCATCCCGGTGTTGCAGGTCTAGCGTTGTTCCCATTTAATCACCAGTGGATTATTCCGCACCAGTCCCTCCCTTTGTAGGGGTAATGTGAGCACCCATTGGGCCTGCAGCGCAAGTGAGCATAAGACCATTAGCGGTGTCTAACTCCCTTACAGAGTAACAACACTGCAACAGAAAGAGTTGTCACATTGAACAATAGAGACAGACAGACGGGCATCAGGAGAAGAAGTCATATGAACTGCCAATAGGGAGCAGCAACATCATTAAACGCCATGTGCTTTCATACTTTGAAATGGTAGAGGCAGCTGTGAAGTTACAGCCAACTGGGCATCATACTGCAGATGTTTTCTGATTCATTTCATACTACAACAGATCTTCCACAGTATGCATCTGCTGCCTGTTGTGTATGTGTGTCGGGGAGATAAAGTACTGACAATTCGTAAAATGGATGGTTTCAAAGTTGATTTCCATTTGCAGTTGAGAGAAAAGAGTTGGTACAAACAGTCCGCCTCGTGCTCTTATAATGGTCATTTGTTTTCTTTTGTTTAAGCCACGGCCTCTGTGTGTCTCTGTGTGTCTCTGTGTCTCTGTGTGTCTCTGTGTGTCTCTGTGTCTCTGTGTGTCTCTGTGTCTCTGTGTGTCTCTGTGTGTCTCTGTGTCTCTGTGTGTCTCTGTGTCTCTGTGTCTCTGTGTGTCTCTGTGTCTCTCTGTGTCTCTGTGTGTCTCTGTGTGTCTCTGTGTGTCTCTGTGTGTCTCTGTGTGTCCCTGTGTGTCTCTAGGTGTGTCTCTGTGTGTCCCTGTGTGTCTCTGTGTGTCTCTGTGTGTCTCTGTGTCTCTGTGTGTCTCTGTGTGTCTCTGTGTGTCTCTGTGTCCCTGTGTGTCTCTGTGTGTCTCTGTGTGTCCCTGTGTGGCTCTAGGTGTGGCCCTGTGTGTCTCTGTGTGTCCCTGTGTGGCTCTAGGTGTGGCCCTGTGTGTCTCTGTGTGTCTCTGTGTGTCTCTGTGTGTCTCTGTGTGTCCCTGTGTGGCTCTAGGTGTGGCCCTGTGTGTCTCTGTGTGTCTCTGTGTGTCTCTAGGTGTGTCTCTGTGTGTCTCTGTGTGTCTCTTTGGAGAGCGGTGTCATTTTGTCAGTGAGTCGGCCCTTTGGTCCGGACTGAATTATCTCTATAGGATGGATTGTCTTTACATTGTGTACAGACATTAAAGGTTCCCGGAGGATGAATTCATTGATGATTTGCTTCCATTGAGCTTTTCTTTTTTTTCTTTATTAAAAGGTTGTGGCAGCGGGGTGTGGTTAGGCTCGGCTGCAGAGTGGGTGGAGCGGGGGGAGAACTGGGTAGAATTGGCCTTACACAATATATATCCAATTATATGTATGATTATTTTATTTTTAATTGTGTGTTTGAAAAAAAAGAAGATATATACATATATGTCTCCAGACAAAGAGCAGTAGGGACTGAGGAGCGAGAGAGTGGAGAGCAGAGGCACAGCCTGACCCTGTGATAGAAGATATTACCAAGTATCCGTCTTGTATGCAGATCCTTGACAGCCACACACCTGTTACTACGGTCTTGACAAATGTTGGATTAATTGTCATAAAATTAGCATGTTGACGTTGGTACAGGCTCACGGAGCAGAGTGCAGGGCTGTAGACTCCACTTCTGTTTTATTATCATATGAAGCCAATTAGTCTAGTCAAGCTTCATATATTTAATATAGCGCCAACATTTATTCACTTCCAAGGGTGTGTCTGTAAAACGTTTAACTCCAAGACAAACATGTGAATATTTGTATTTTTAACTACACACCATCTGGCGTACCTCTGGCGCCCTTGTTCCGACCACACCTATCTTCCAACCCTTTCTTCATTTTGAACTTGACGACACACCTGTAAAGTTTCGCGAGCTATCACAGTGAAAGAATCTGTCCACAGACAGAAATAATAGCACCTGGCAGACGACTCAAAGCCGCTTGTGCGGTAGTTCCCGCCGCAGTAATGTTCCCGGGACCACATTCTGCAACGATGACTCACACACAGACTCACAAGGTGAGATCAATACCAGCGTTGCTGTTGCGGCTGCTAATAAATTACTTCTGATATACCTCTAATATCACATCTTGAGCAGAATAATACCTGAAACTATACAACAAAATATTCTTAATTGAAGACATTACATTTAACTAGAACGGGCACTCGGTAGAGCGCATACCTTCACATATCACAAGATTGAGCATTGAATTAGGAAAATGTTGGCATTAATTGCAGCCAATTGTATATAGATTATAGTAAAAAGAAGATTTTGACCTTTTCATGACCTTGACCTTTGACCCGATCGATCCCAAAATCTAATCAAATGGTCCCCGGATAATAACCAATCATCCCACCAAATGTCATGCGATTCGGTTTAATACTTTTTTACTTACGCGAATAACACACACACACACACACGCACACGCACACACACGCGCACACACACGCGCACACACACACACATGCATACAAATACACGGCGATCAAAACATTACCTTCCACATTTTCAATGCGAAGGTAATTAGAAAAAGACCTGAGCTTGCATTGAATTCGATGTGTGAGTGTATTGACTCTCACACTTTAACATCAGTGACTCGGCTCCCAACAACACGTCTCTAGTTTCAGCCTCCAACACTAAGTCACTGGCCGGCGGGACAGCTGGACACGCTGCAGGCCCGCAGTCTTTGGGGGCAGGAGGGCTGATGGAGTGGACTGCTTGAGTTCACAGTTCAGCGGACCCTTCACCTCCAGATAGTCGCTCCCTCCCCCTGACTGGGGGACATAACCAGGGGACTGATAAAGAAGGAGGGAGGAGTGGATGATGGAGAGGAAAAGGAGGAAATGCCAACAGTATGAACAGTAAATAAAGCTGAGGTCACACCGCTTAATGGAGGCTAATTGTGAGCGTCATATGGTCGTGTGGACCGGTTTCCAACACTGTGGAGAGTTTCCACTGCTGAGATCCAAACTGAGGTTGGGAGGAGACATAATGGTTGTGATCTGAACAAACGTTAAGAGTTTATTTTTTATTTTTTTATATACGTTTTATTTTTAGAAATTACAAAACAAGACTTATAGTACAATATATACCTCACAAATAAGGATTGACAACATATAACACAGTCAAATGGTGAGATTACACATTATGTAAAGACTATAACTAAGGAAACAAAAACAAACAACAACAAAAAACATACATAACAATAAGTAAAACAACAACAACATAAAAGGTATACAAAATAAATGAAACAACAACAACCAAAAGAACCAAAAGAAAAAAGAGTTTATTTTTGACTTGAATCTATTCCAATCTGGATGTGATGATCTCTGAAATAAAAACATAATGGGGAACAACAACTACCAAAGAGGGATCTGGAACATGCAATTGCGGTCGTACACACAGAATAGGCAGGAACAGCTGTATCAAACTTACAAAGGGGAGAAAAAGAGCAGTTCATTACAGTCAACATGGTATTGCAAACTGTTTTCATAGCTCATCAGGATGCTTGCATTTCTTCTCCTGTGTATCTCATAAGAGCAACAGAGTGGCCCTTGGTAACCCCTAAAACAGAGGAGACAACTAGCTGCTTTGTTTTAGTTCTATATTCCCTAAAGACTTTCTCCCTTTTCTTTATTTTCTGTCCAGCTCCTACCTGTCGACTGGAGCTTATTGTGCTCTCTAATGTGTGTTTTTAGCTGCGAGCTGAAGGCCGTGATCTCACCGCCCAGAGAAAGGTCCCTTTGACTGATACTGATCTGCTCTGTGCTGCTCAGCCCACAACCGTATACCCCTGCAGGCTGCTTTCATTAGCTCCACCTACACACTGTATAGAATACACTCCTGTGATGCTATCGAAGTCTATGTGCTCCCACAGAGCGTGTTGATGTGTGCGCATTTTTCTTACTTTAACATATTTTGTCACGCTAGCTCACACACACAGCACTCTTTCCATAATGCAGCATTTATTTCTGCACGTGTTTCTGGAAGGATTTAGCTTGTATCTCCGTAATGTCAGGCGGTGTCTGCTCCTATTGTGCGATGACATTTCTGCTCAGTTGAACTCTATCAACCCTGAGGTTTCCCTCCACCTCCACCACAGCTGCAGATGCCCAATCACTTGCGCCCCCTTTTTCCACGTCAATCACGCACAAACACACGCACCAATTTCTGCATTTTTCTGTCATTCGCATTATCGCATATCCCTTCGTCTGGCCCTCCATTAGTCAGTTATTCCACTGATTTGCCCTATCGCTTCCATTATCAAACCGCAGCTCCCATAATAATAATATACCTGGGCTGACTCGGGCCCTTTCTCACACACACACACACACACACACACACACACAGATGCACATTACAGAGTAATATGCTCGTCATATCTGCTGGTGCTGAAGGGTGCTGTCACGGGCAGAAGGTCATTTTCTGATGTGCGTTTGGGCTTTCGTGTCCGAGCGGTTTGAGGCGATGGCAGACGAGGCGGCGTGGGGGCGTGTCCTCTCCGCTGTCTGCTTAGTGTAAGCTCTGATAGGAGCAGAGTGCCAGTGACGGACCGAAGCCAAGGTTTTTTTTTTAAAGCATCAGGCGACTCATCGCGGCGTGTCGGAAGAGCCGGGGAGGTGTTGAGAAGTCAGTGGGTGCAGATAGCTCTGAAAGCGTGACACTTGGCTCTGAAGTCTTTCAAGGAGGAGGAGTTCTTCTAGCTGGTGATGTCATCCAGCTGATAATCTTTCCCCCAGTAGAACACCATATTGTATCTGGTGTGTGTGGTTAAACCTGTCCGAGTCACACACCAACACGGAAAAGGGCTTATGTCTGGATTAGTGTGTCAGGCTGGACTCGGTACTACACACACACACACACACACACACACACACACACACACACATACACACATACACACGGTCCCGTTAACAGCCTCTCCACTAGGAGCATGAATGAGGCCTGTAATACATTTTCTTTTCATTCATAATCGGCCTGTATGATCGAGATCTTCACAATAGGCCTGCTCGCTCCCACACTTATCCTTTTAGGATGCACTGAGCACCTCTCTCCTCTTCTCTTTCTCCTTATGGATACATTGTCATCTCTCCATCACACATGACTAACTCTGCTTTTTCTCCGGAGTCCTTTTGACTTGAAGGGTTATTTGGGAGTTGTTCCTGGTCCGATGTGAGGTTCTGGGACAGGGATGTCTATGTGTACAGATTGTAAAGCACTCCGAGACAAATTTGTAATTTGTGAAATTGGGCTACACAAATAAACTGAATTGAATTGAATGACCCACTGCTACTGTTCCTGCTCTCGTTAATGCATGCGCACATGCATCCTGAAGCACGTGTGTGTTTGTGTGCCTGTGCATCTGTACGGCCGTAAATATGCACAAGCATGCGTGCATGTGTTCTTCTCTGTGGGAAAATGGGCCGTCGGTGAGGTGGAGCATGAACGCGATAGTAAACAGAGGCCATTATCAGTGATAAAGCACCACTCCGATTGTGTGGCTGTTTGACTTGTTGTGCGTTTACTGTGAGAAAAGCAGAGATAAGGCCGCAGAGAAAGTGAGGGAATTCGGAGGCAGCAATTTGGGATTGGAGGCAGGAAGAGAGCACAGGGAGCAAGGTCTTTGAGTAGGAAGGGGAGGAGTTTAGGGAGGAAGTGGAAGACAGGCGAGGGGGGTGGGAATGGAGGTGTTTAGGGACTCCCTGTGGACCGACTCCGACATGGGAACACACAGTCGCCCTAATGAACCGTGGCCAACCCTCGCTGACTTCTTAGGCCCGGGATAGAGAGACAGAAGGAGAGAGAGGGATTAGAGAGAGGTCTGGAACTGGCTCATGCTGTTGAAAGACAGACGCTTGGGATGAATAAAGCTGAGGTAGAGTAGGGTCTGTGTAAATATCTCAGCTATACCGAAACATTTGCATAACATTAACATTCACAGTATTGTCAGAGTTATCCATCTCTATAGATATCTAAATCTGGGATCAATAGGAGTTTAAAAAGAAACTTTCACCCAAACACAATATACAAATAATGTCTCATTTTTCGAGATGATTTCCACTTGGCAGGCTAGTTCACCCAAAGCGTTAACGCCTTCCCAATCATGACCGGCGTTCAGTCGGATCGCCAATGCTATTTCTGCAAGGACTGCCAAAACTACCTCCCATCATGTAATGAAGAGCCACATCAGAATGACTCCAACATTCTTGTCACACAGACGCACAGACACACACACAGACACACAGACACACACACAGACACACAGACACACACACAGACACACACACAGACACACAGACACACACACAGACACACAGACACACACACAGACACACAGACACACAGACGCACATACGCACAGACACACAGACACACACACAGACACACAGACACACAGACACACACACAGACACACAGACACACAGACACACACACAGACGCACATACGCACAGACACACAGACACACACACAGACACACAGACACACAGACACATAGACGCACAGACGCACATACGCACATACGCACAGACACACAGACACACAGACACACACACAGACACACAGACACACAGACACAGACACACAGACACATAGACGCACAGACGCACATACGCACAGACACACAGACACACAGACACACAGACACACACACAGACACACAGACGCACATACGCACAGACACACAGACACACACACAGACGCACAGACGCACAGACGCACACACAGACACACACGCACAGACGCACAGACACACAGACACACAGACACACAGACGCACAGACGCACAGACACACAGACACACAGACACACAGACACACAGACACACAGACACACAGACACACAGACGCACAGACGCACAGACACACAGACACACAGACACACAGACGCACAGACACACAGACACACAGACACACAGACACACAGACACACAGACACACAGACACGTGGCAGTTTGTAGTGACTGCGGTGTCCTGGACTCGAGTTGATTTTTTTCAATAATATGTTTTCATAACTGCTCTGCTCTCTCTCTCTCTCTGTCTCTGTCTCTCTCTCTCGCTCTTTGTCTCTCTCTCTCTCTCTCATAGGCAGTACAAACCATTGCGTGTCACCGTGCTCAGTTGCTTAAGATACCCAAACGGAGTCTGTCATTATATTGTCGTTGTTGGAGCATTGCGTCACCGGTGTGTCCCTCCGGGGTCACGTGGAGGCGTATTCTTAACGAGGAGCACTATTCCACATGGCCGTCATCATAAGCCCATCACTGGAGCGCTCTCTCCTCTACAATCCGCCTCTCTGCGATGTGAAGCGGTCCGAGCGGTCCTGTCTCCTCGGTTGGGAAACAACCCGGTCGCTCTCATTGATGGAGTGAGCGCCTGAACGACTCCCAGTGTGGAGGAGAGGGAGGGAGACCCAGCTGCCATGTGTTTGTGCTGGTTTGCTTCTGTTTAAGCCATTTCATCCTCTTTCATTTACTAAAGTCTGGAGCTCATTCAGCTTCCTCATCCTCAATCGATTTAGCTCGAATAATAAGAGGAAGCAGGTGACTGTGGCCTTGTTTACCAGGTGTGTGTGTGTGTGTGGGGGGGGGGGGTGACAGAGCTGGAAGAATTTGTCAATTTTGCTGATTGATTTATTATTAAGTTATTTCTTATGCGTTCCAAATGTAAGGAGTTTTTCACTGTTAATGTAAGAGTGAACTAAATGCCTTTTGGGGTTTTGGACATGTATAAAATGCTTGGCAATGCAGCTTTCCTCTAGAACAGACTTCCAGAGGATCTGAGAGGAGCTTAAAATATTTATATTTTTCACTGTAAACTAAAAACACATATTTTACATAAGTGGTGTTTTGTCGTCTTGGTAGTTTTTGAATTTTTATTTCTTTAATTATCAGTTCTATATCTATTTAACCTATTCTGTGTGTTCAACATGTTATTGTTAATCATTATGAATTATTTAATAGAAGTAGTAACAGTTTACTACTTTACATCAATCCCTTTTAAGTGCATTTGATTTGTTCGAAAGATGCTATGTATACAATTTGATTGATTGATGAAGGTTTTATTCACCGTTTAATTGTGTTGACTAAACTGCATCAATTCCTTGAGAGTTTTCTGAGAAATGAAGTTAGTTAATAGTTTGTAAGTCATTAGTTGCAGCTCTTTCCAAATTACCTTGACTTTCTATAATGAAACATGTTTTATGCTATTTTATTCTTTGATAATAATCTTTTTTTACCACAGATGTTAAGCACAAAGGCATTTAAAGTTCAGTATCAGTGAGTCTGCCCATGCATTTGCTTGGTTGTACATTTTAGTTAGTTAGAGTCAGACTGAGTTTTTTTCCGACTGCTTTTCTAAACTGCAGATAATAATCAGTGGAAAAGAAAATGCAACACAACCTGTATAATCTGGCATGGCATGTTTTACCACTGTTACCCTAAACCTGAGCTCACGGCTCCATCTAGTGGTGCCTCTGTGCCTCAGACCCTGTGACACATTGAGATGGATCAGAGCACCACGCGGGCTGATGATTCTGAGCATGATTTGATCGAGTCTTGTCTGTTTGCTTCCAGGATGATGATCCCTCTGTTTGATGATGACACTGGTCTGCTCATACTGGCTGGCATGGTGAGAAACAGCTGAATGCCTCTCTATAATCTACTGTAGTATTACTTCTCAATACGGTGAATGACTGACGTTCACCCTCCCACAGGGAGACGCTGTGATCGATTGCTTCGAAGTGACGGCGTCTGAGCCTTTCTTCTCTCAAGGTAAACCGTGTTCCTCGTCCATCAGATCGTTACAGCTCTCCCACCTGGTTTCTGACCCCTCTGTGTTTTCTGTGAATGTTTCCCCTGCAGTAAGCCACTGCCTGATGGACACCTCAACGCGCGGCGTTGCTATGGTACCCAAGGTGGCGTTGGATGTCCTGTCCTGCGAGGTGATGCGTGTCCTTCAGCTGACAGAGAGCTGCATTGTGCCAATCAGCCATCAAGTCCCTCGCAAGGTGCGTACATGGCCACAAGTGACCGGCGTGCAGCAGAATCACAGCGTACGCAAGCGATGTACCTCTTTTGTTTTCACGCCCGCATCTTTGTGCGCGATTCATTGTCTTACAGCTTTCAAGCCAACCGGAGTTTCACGAAGATCTCTACCCAGAGACGGCGGGCAGGACTCCGGCCATGTCCGCTGAGGAGTGGTGGAAGGGAGGCAACAAGCAGGTAAAGGATCTCCCCTCCCTACGAGTCCACGCTGAAGGGACGCCTGGAACTGACCGCTCTGCTGGTCCTCAGGTGGAGAAGGTCAGCCTCCAGCCAGAGAAACAGCACAAACCAAAGGCTGCACCAGCCAAGAAGAAGGAGCTCTCCAGCGGGGGGAGCAAAGAGGTAGACGTCGTTTTAACGTTACCGTCCACTGAGCGCCATTCTTGTTTGAAGTTGACGGCCCCCCTGCTGCTCCACAGGATCCGGCCCGCAGCTGCTCCACCTCCAGCAGTCCTCTGAGCACCCCCAGCAGCGCTGCCCCGTCCCGCTCTCCTTCCTCCACCTCCGGGCTCTCCTCCGGCTTCCTCCCCAGCCCCAGCCAGAGCACCAAGGCCATCCACAGCCTGATGGGTATGAATAAGCTCATTCTGGGGTCTGCCTTGTTAGAATAACGTTTAGTGATGAATCTGTTGATTTATAATTATCTCTGATTCCAGGGCCGACCTCCAAGTTCCGTCACGTCCAGGGTGCCGTGATGCACCGGGACACACACGTCACCAACCTGCGCAACCTCAACCTGACCATACCGGGCGAGTCTGACGGCTTCTGCGTCAACCAGCAGCGCATAGCGGTGCCCCTCGCTATCTCCGGGGGCCAGATCGCCATCTGTGAGGTACGGCGGCGGCCGGACAGGCGATTCTTTTGTCATCTTGTACTTGGGGAAAGGGAGAATAAGGCTTACGGTGTGTGAGTGAGTGATGGGTTTGATTCCCCTCCTCAGCGCTCTCAGCCTGGCAGGCTACCGGACACGGCCATGCCGACCATCCAGAACTCTGTGAACGTGGTGGACTTGTCTTGGGACCCCTTTAATGCCCACCGGCTTGCTGTGGGTAAGTGAATACTCAGACTGTGTAGGTGTGAGCCTTTGCAGCTGTGTGTTGTATCAACCTGATAAGTGTGTGTGTGTGTGTGTGTGTGTGTGTGTGTGTGTGTGTGTGTTTATATGAATATTTCCGTCCGTACTAGCTGGGGATGATGCAAAGATCCGGGTGTGGCAGGTTCCACAGGGAGGGCTGAAAGACACCCTAACTGAGCCTGAGGTCCTCCTGCAAGGTAGGACCGGGCCCTGTACCAACCTTTCCTCAATTTAGTTCTCTCCATAACAGATTGTTGATCGAGGAGCCTGACGTACAACAGTAAAAGTTAATTGACAGCCCCCCCCCCCCCCCCTCCCCCATAGGTCACACGGAGAAGATTTACTCCATCGCGTTCCACCCTCTGGCCAGCGGCCTCCTGGCATCTTCCTCCTACGACCTCACGGTCAGACTGTGGGACCTGGAGATCGGAGAGCAGGTCAAGCTCCTCACGGGACACGAGGACCAGGTGGGTGACCCAGATCCACCAAGAGTGAAACATCATGTCTGACCGTTTGGACATGTGGATATGTTTGCTTCCACGTCGTGGCGTAATGACGTCGCCCGTCCATCGTCGTCTCTGAGCTTCTCCTTCTTGTTCCTGCTGTGGTCAGATCTTCTGCATGGCGTGGAGCCCAGATGGAAAGCTCCTGGCCACATTGAGCAAAGATGGCAAAGTCCGCATCTACGACCCCCGCAAGTCCACTGCACCTGTGCAGGTATGTACAGCACATCGGAGACTATGGGAGGGAGCGATAAAAATGTTCATACACACTGACAAAGTGTTTTTCAGTGTGTATTGTGTATATAGTGACACTTTAATTTCACAACATGTTACTCTTTTAAACCACTCTTCAGAACCATCTGGTGGAAACACTCGTTCATGTTTTTCCCGTAACTACACAAGTCTTTAATAACTTTATTGCTCCTCTTCTTCAGGAAGGCCCGGGTCCCGAGGGCCACAGGGGCGCCCGGGCCGTGTGGGTATGTGAGGGGAAGTACCTGCTGGTGTCAGGATTCGACAGGTAGGCCTACGCAGCATGGAGAACACTTTGTCCTGTTAAAGCGTTCTAAAGCTGGCAGAATATGTCATAAGCAGTTTAAGTCAGAGTGACAGAACTGTGTGAGCGTCACAAAAAAACTTGTTTTATTCCTACTGAAAACAGTGCGGCTGAGTGTAAAAGTGTGTATTTATGCATCATAATCCAGTGGTCAGTCAACAGAAAAGAGCTCTCCCTTGTCGTCCTCCTGCAGCCGCAGTGAGAGGAAGCTTTTCCTTTACTCCGCTGACTCCGTGTCCTCTGGAGCCGTCGCCTGCACCGACATCGACACCTCTCCCTCCACACTCATCCCCTTCTACGATCCCGACACCAATGTGGTCATCCTCTCTGCAAAAGTAAGCTACATTAATATACACTACCGTTCAAAAGTTTGGGGTCACTTAGTGCTTTTTTTTCCCTTTTTCTGTTTTTTCCAATGAAAATGACATTAAATTAATCAGAAACACTACTCTATACATAGTTAATTTGGTAAATTACTATTCTCTGTTTGTTAATGAAATCTCTACAGAGGTGTATAGAGGCCCATCTCCAGTTTTGTGTTATTGCCTTAGAAGACTAGCAGAGGGTTAGAACCCCATTGAAACCCTTTTTTAAAAATGTTTACAACTTTTTATTTTGCATTTTCCACAAACAGATTAGTCCTTGACATTGAAACCTTTTTTATGTGAGCGCAGCTGAAAACAGTTATGCTGGTGAGAGAAGCTCTAAAACTGGCCTTCCTTTGAGCGACAAGTTTGAAGAACAACATTAATATTTACAATGAAAATCATTATTTCTAACCTTGTCAATGTCTTGACTATATTTTGTATTAATCTTGTCGGTAACCCCAAACTTTTGAACGGTAGTGTATAACTGCATATAAGGCACATGTGTGAGAATTAGATGTAACCTGTGCGTTTCAATGTGTTCCAGGGTGACAGAAGAGTGCACATCTATGAGATTACCCCTGAAGATCCGTACTTTATGGAGTGCAGCAGTTTCAACTCCCCTGAGCCACTTAAGGTACTGAACTGAACTACATCCTAACTCTGTGATCTGTCACCACATCTTCTTAAAAGCGGGCCATGGTTCTGATGCTGTGTGTGTTGTGGTTTTTGCTAAACTCTGAGACATCCTGATTGTTTCCTGCTTGCAGGGCTTCGCCTTCCTGCCCAAGTCTGAGTGCAATGTGCGTGAGGTGGAGATCGCTGTGGGACTCATGCTCACCAAGGCATCTATAGAGCCAGTGGCCTTCAAAGTGCCCCGGGTCAAGGTGAGCCAGAGAGACCGCCTAGTGGACCTGATCCTGCATACTTCCCTCCCTGATGGTTATTTCTAGTACATAGCTCTTGCTTTGACTGTATAAAGTATAAATAACCGTGTGTGTGTGTGACTCTGCGTCTCCAGAAAGAGTTTTTCCAGGACGACGTGTACACTGACACCGCTGTCTGTTGGGAACCGGCACTGACTGCCACCGCCTGGCTGTCCGGCTCCAACGGCCAGCACAAGAGGATGAGCCTGAAGCCTAAGGACATGACGCCAGGTGGACCATACGCATACACACGATGGGACTTGGTCCAACGCACCTCTCTACCCAGATGGAGATGCTTTAGTCTATTGGATATTGGATTTGTAGTTTCAGGTTCTGACTGTGTGTTTTCTTTCAGTGAGTAAGGCCCCGAAAGAGGCTCCAGTCAGGAAATATCTGCCTTCATCTGTTTACCTGGAGGAGAAGACTGATGAACAGAAGAAAGAGGAGGTGAGGATGAGCTCCACCTCGCGTGTCACGATGATCCTCCATGTCGGGGTCGTTGAATTAACGCAGCGGTGTTTCTCCCGTGTGTTTTTAACCCTGACTGTGTGTATGTGTGGCCCAGCTGCTCAGTGCCATGGTGGCTAAGTTGGGGAACATTGACGACCCGCTGCCACAGGACTCCTTCGAGGGCGTCGACGAGGACGAGTGGGTGAGTGGAGGGGATGGAAACCTCGACTCTAACGACAGACGTCTTGACATCTCTTAAGATGGTCACTTTGCTTCCACTGTTTAATGAAGCACTAAACAGTCATAGTCTGTGTTGCTCAATGATTTGGGTTGATGTAACTTGACATCGTTTAGGATGCAGTGTTTTATGTTTAGATATTTGTATTTGACATCTTGTGTGGTCTCTTGCTCTTCTTTCCAGCAGCAGGTCATTACTCAAAATGTCCTGGATTAGATTCCTCCAGTAATGTGAAACACTTTGACACAGGGTGGCTTAAGTAATATCCAACAGTTATTACCTTCGCATTGAAAATGTTTTGTTTTGATCGCCGCGTATTTGTATGTATGTGTGTGTGTGTGTGTGTGTGTGTGTGTGTGTGTGTGTGTGTGTGTGTGTGTGTGTGTGTGTGTGTGTGTGTGTGTGTGTGTGTGTGTGTGTGTGTGTGTGTGTGTGTGTGTGTGTGTGTGTGTGTGTGTGTGTGTGTGTGTGCGTGTTATTCGCGTAAGTAAAAAAGTATTAAACCAAATCGCATGAAATTTGGTGGGATGATTGGTTATTATCCGGGGACCATTTGATTCGATTTTGGGATCGATCAGGTCAAAGGTCAGGTTGTTTGCCCTTGATCTTGTCATCACTGAATACAAACAGGTTTTCTGGTGTAAGTCCCCTCTTGTCACTGCCTTTGATCTTGCGCCGAACCAGAGTCTATAAGTAGAGGTGATTTAAAGCAAAGCGGCAGGGATTTGTGAATCTCACAGGAGAGGTGGGCGGTAGGCGATTCAGAATCACCGACACCCCTCCCGGGATCGGGCGTTTGTGATTACCATCACGCCGCCCCACCCCGGGAGGGGGGTAGACGATTCTGAATCGCCTCCAAGGGAGGAGCGATTCATAGGCGATTGTGATTATGAATCGCCTACCTCCCAACGGGGTGGGACGGTTTGGTCGAGAATCACCTTGTGTGATTACTCCTACACCCCATCCCGGGGGATTGGTTCTGTGGGATTCACAAATTTGGCCCTATTTTAACCCCTTAGTTTAGTTTAGTTTACTTTAGTTTAATTTAATTTAGTTTAGTTACCTTCACATTGAAAATGCTGTTGGTAAGGTTTTGACCGCCGCGTATTTGTATGCGTGTGTGTTATTCACATAAGTCTCAAAAGGTATTAAACCGAATCGCATGAAATTTGGTGGGATGATTGGTTATTATCCGGGGACCATTTGATTTGATTTTGGGATCGATCAGGTCAAAGGTCAGGTTGTTTGCCCTTGATCTTGTCCTCACTGAATACAAACAGGTTTTCTGGTGTAAATCCCCTCTTGTCACTGCCTTTGATCTCGCGCTGAACCAGAGTCTATAAGTAGAGGTGATTTCCAGCAAAGCGGCAGGGATTTGTGAATCTCACAGGAGAGGTGGGCGGTAGGCGATTCAGAATCGCCGACACCCCTCCCGGGATCGGGCGTTTGTGATTACCATCACGCCGCCCCACCCCGGGGGGGGGTAGACGATTCTGAATCGCCTCCAAGGGAGGAGCGATTCATAGGCGATTGTGATTATGAATCACCTACCTCCCAACGGGGTGGGACGGTTTGGTCGAGAATCACCTTGTGTGATTACTCCTACACCCCATCCTGGGCGATTGGTTCTGTGGGATTCACAAATTTGGCCCTATTTTAACCCCTTAGTTTAGTTTAGTTTACTTTAGTTTAATTTAATTTAGTTTAGTTACCTTCACATTGAAAATGCGGAAGGTAAGGTTTTGATCGCCGCGTATTTGTATGCGTGTGTGTTATTCACATAAGTCAAAAGGTATTAAACGGAATCGCATGAAATTTAGTAGGATCATTGGTTATTATCCGGGGACCATTTGATTAGATTTTGGGATTTATCGGGTCAAAGGTCAAGGTCATGAAAAGGTCAAAATCTTCTTTTTACCTTAGCTTTATGTTCATAATGCAATGCCCAATCGTGTGATATGCGAAGGTATGCACTCTACCGAGTGCCCATTCTAGTTACTAATGTTTTGGTTTGTTGAAACTATAATATGTTAAGAAGAATACAACATATCAGACTTGTTGTCATGGATAAAATGATGTTTAACTTATTTCCATGGTTATCCATGACGTTTACACATAAGTGATCAGTACATATGAGGATATGATAAATGATGGCAGCATCTCATTTTAACTAAACAATTGTATCATCTTCAGTGGAAAGAAATGTTCTGCTGTTATGCATCAATCACATAGATGAGACGAAAATGACTTTTTTAAATTCTAAATAATTTCAGCAACAATTTTGATGATATATCACACAATATAATCATATCACAATAGTCTTCCACTGCGCGCCGATAGCTTCATATCATATACTTATACTGGGACAGCAGGCCCGACGAGGTCCTCGAGTAAAGCGAGTGTTTTACAAGTCTCTCATTTCTCTCTGGTTTATGTGCCTGTTGTGTCGTCCAGGATGACTAGAGCGGACGCCATCTTGCCTTCGATCGGATCCCGGAGCCAACAGTGGAGAAGAGGGACCAGATCTACCGTCAGATCACGTTGCCACACACAGCGCCACGGGCTCCATCAGAGAACATCTCATCCTGCACAAAGAATACTGCACAATGTGAAAGGAAGAATTATATTGGGAAAAAATCACAATAACCATAACACCCTCTGATATCAGTATTTATCACTATATCTGTAAAGGTTTAGAAAATCAAATGTCATGTTGTCTAGTTTGGTGTTCATCACATCCGACTGCATGGAATTTGACATGAAATCCTTAAGATTTAAGAAATTATTTCTGAATTGTTGATTATTTGAAAAAAACATTCTGTGATAAATCTGACATAGTAACTGGTTTCTTATGTTAATGTAGACTACAAAATGATTGGGAATGATTATTAAAGATATTTGGAAAGACATACCACAATGCCGGAAAATAGTAAATATGAGAAAATAGTGAAATCAGGACACCACAAACATTCCTTGTAAACCAACGTTTCAAGTCAGGATCAGTGGTTGTAACAGACCAAAATGACTTTTAGTAAAAAAAAAAAAAATGAATGGATGGGTATTTAAGCTCAGCATCTTATTTTGTCTATGATATGCATCCATGATTTAAGCATGATAATACACTCTGAGAAGAATGGCCTCCTCTTGTGCCCAGTCTGTTAGATGCCAGGTTCTGTGCACTTTTACCTCTGCCGTGGACCACTGCTTCCTTTTTGTTTTACTGGCCGGTCCTTTGAAAACACTGGTTCACAATGTGTCTTTGAAGGATGTAATGTTGTTTTGATGATCTCAATTGCAGTGAGTCTCTTGTCTTCCTGGTCGATCAGGTAAAACACACACGTGATTACTGTATTCAAGCCTTCAGCAGCAAAAACACACCGAGGATACAACAGGGTCACCAGTGTTCATGTTTGGCCATGAACTGGGATTTCTTATAATAACATTCAGTTCACTCTTTCTTTGATCGCCAATGATAGAATTCAATGCCAATTTAACAAGAATGTGTTATTTGTAGAATTGATTAAATGTTTTGCCATGCGGTAGTCTTATAATAATCTTATAACGTGGGGTTAAAGGTTGATACAAATGTTATGCATTGAATGCCAAACCACCGGTTTAGTATAGTTTGTAGAGGGGCCTTTGTATACTATGAGATGATTCTTTCTTTTCTTTCTTTTCTTTTTCACTGGGCAACTTGTAATCATGCTCTTGGTTGCCAGACTGTTTGGGGATATTCCTCATTTAAATGAGCTAATTTTATTATCTAATGTTGACAAGCAGTAAGTAATCATGGTGTTAATTAGCCAATAACAGTACAGTATTAATAACGTGCAAAACGGCCATAATAGGTATCATGTAACCTCCAATCAGGACTACAGCAATATCGTCAATAATCAAGTCTTGAACCCACCATTTGTCACCGACCTCCGATGGATTGAAACGGGCCATCGATTCCGCCGGTCATGCAGGTTGTGTTGAACAGCTGACCTGCAGGTGTCGTCTGTGTCTGTGTGATGTACACTGTATGTGCTTGTGATTCCCAAACGCCATACTTTGTAATATTTGGATTGGATTAAATACGTTCCATTGTGTTAAAAAGAACTTCCTTTTTATACAGAGTTGAGCATTGTTGTTGTTTTGTCTGTTGTACTTGAGGAATGGTTTGTGGAATGTTTTTCAATATTGTCTCGCAATAAACACATATTTGAACCTAATACTACTTTTCTTTTTGTATCTTTAATGGTCACGATGTCAATCATAATAAAGAGAAAGTGATTTCTGAGCTTTTTACGCAGAAATGTCTTTTCGGTGAAGACTGTGGGCACAGAAGGTAGGTGCATAAAGTATTTATATGCATTTAAATTTGGTTATAAAAAAAGAATAAATGTACAAATAAATTGATTGTGCCCCTTATTATATTGTGCATAATATTGTATTTATTCATTTTATGAAATATATTATTTTATATAGTTTTAAGGTAACATCTGGTCAGGGAACACGGATGGAAATCAGCCATCTAGACAATTTGGCTCATTTACAGTTTCCCTGTTGATCAGCAATAAACTAATAAAATACAATAAAGAGGTGTTAAAATAAACATAATAATTGTTTTATGATGTGTAAACCTGTCTACATGATAGATATTTGTATACCAGCAACAAGGCAGACACCCCTGACATGACTTTTGTTGATACTTTCTAAATAAAGGGAACTTATTAGAATAAAGGATATGACTATGTTAAGAATTCACTCTATGTTATCAGCGATAGCCTACCTCAGTCTTCATTTGGGACAAACGCATATTTTATTTATGCAGCATATTTCAGCTTTTATTTCAGAATAGTTGCATAGGTACATACGTATATAAATATGTACAATATGTGTATATAGATATTTATGTATATTAATGTATATATATATGTATTTATATGCACATATGTATATAGATATGTATGTATATGAATGTAAATATATATATGTGTGTCTATTTATGTGCACATATGTGTATATAGATATTTATGTATATGAATGTATATATATATATATATATATATATATATATATATATATATATATATATATATATATATATTACACCCCGGTTTGAATGACTTCCGCATCCAGCGCCACGAGAGCAGCAGCCAATTAGATCCAACAGCGGAGCAGCTCAGCGCTGATTGGCTCTCACAACGTGACGTCGCTAGTGACATCATGGAGCACTGAACCAGAGAGTATAAATAGAGCCGACCCAAGCCCTGTTCTGAGGTCTATTGAGGACCTGGGAGAGTCCTGGGGATCAGAACATGGGCCCCAGGATGAGTACCCTGGGTTCTCGTAGACTGGGAGGGAGGAGGTGGATAGAGTAGGCTCAAGCACTGGTCTGAGGTCTACTTGAGGATCTGGGAGAGTCCTGGAGACCAGGATGTGTACCCTGGGTACTCGTAGACTGGGAGGCGTGGTGGATAGAGCAGGCTCAAGCACTGGCGAGGGGGGTGGGGGGAGGGAACTAAACTAAACTATCTCTCTCTCTCTCTCTCTCTCTCTCTATATATATATATATATATATATATATATATATATATATATATATATATATATATATATATATATATATATATATATATATATATATATGTGTATATATATATGTGTATGTGTATATATATATATATATATATATATATATATATATATGTATATGTGTATATCTATATATACAGGACTGTCTCAGAAAATTAGAATATTGTGATAAAGTTCTTTATTTTCTGTAATGCAATTAAAAAAACTAAAATGTCATGCATTCTGAATTCATTACAAATCAACTGAAATATTGCAAGCCTTTTATTCTTTTAATATTGCTGATTATGGTTTACAGCTTAAGAAAACTCAAATATCGCGGCCTTGGAGATGAGGATTTCATTTTCCAGCATGATCTGGCACCTGCCCACAGTGCCAGAACCACCAGTAACTGGTGTACTGACCATGGCATTACTGTCCTCGATTGGCCTGCCAATTCCCCTGACCTGAACCCCATAGAGAATGTGTGGGGTATTGTGAAGAGGAAGCTGAAGGACACCAGACCCAACAATGCAAATAAGCTAACGGCCGCTATTGAAGCATCCTGGGCATCCATGACACCTCAGCAATGCCACAGGCTGATTGCCTCCATGCCATGCCGCATTGATGCAGTAATCCGTGCAAAAGGATTCCCAACCAAGTACTGAGTGCATTAATGGACATTTTCAAATGTTTGATTTTGTTTTGCTGTTATAAATCTTTTTTTTTACTTGGTCTGAGGAAATATTTGAATATTTAGAGATAGGATATTTGAGTTTTCTTAAGCTGTAAGCCATAATCAGCAATATTAAAAGAATAAAAGGCTTGCAATATTTCAGTTGATTTGAGTTTTCTTAAGCTGTAAGCCATAATCAGCAATATTAAAAGAATAAAAGGCTTGCAATATTTCAGTTGATTTGTAATGAATCCAGAATGCATGACATTTTTGTTTTTTTAATTGCATTACAGAAAATAAAGAACTTTATCACATATGTGTGTGTGTGTGTGTGATATTTACATAAAGACAAAATAAGATGCAGTTGTTCTCCACGCCACTAGGTGTCAGTATGATAAATGGCGCCGTCCACCGGCTTCATCTTGAATTCTGTGCTGTCGGCGCTTCCATGAACTTTGACCCTGAAGTAACCTTCGTTGGAGTAGTTAGTTACATGTGTGAACACAGAAGCCGCACACTGCCTCAAGGAGCTGTGTAATATCATAAGATGGTAAGAAGACGTGTTGTGTGTGTGTATTCCTGTCGCTGACGTCAGTGACTCCTGGTATCATTAGCACGAGACGTTACAGAGCGTTATATCAGCTGTGCGTCATGTCGCGTCTCTAGTTAACGTGAAGCCGCCCGCTCTTCAGAGAGACGACGTGCATTGTATTTTATATAGGGAGAAACTAATGTGCCAACATGTAGCAGGACGGAGGCACCGAGTCCTCCGCTGTGAGGAAGGTGCTGCTCACATCCTCACCTGCAGACACCTCCACCTCAACGTGACGTCACTTTAATTGGTGTTGGATTGATGGTGCCCTCCGTCATGTCACGTGTCAACATGAAGACCCCCGAGGGACCTTCACGTCTGCTGACATTGCGTTGCGAGATTTAAACGGTTCGTCCATGACGTTGCATCTCATTTCCTCCCACAGGCTAAATACCTCGCGCAGATCATCGTGATGGGGGCGCAGGTGGTGGGACGTGCGTTTGCTCGCGCGTTACAGCAAGAATTTGCAGGTATGTATTTAATATTACTGTACTCGGTTTTCCTTTTGCAGCTGTTGAGACACAACACTGGTGGACACGTGTGGAGCCACCATGCTAAACCACAACAAGTGATCCGCTTTACACTTTGTTTAACACACTTGTCTTTGCAAATAAATGCATAACGTTATCTACATTTCGTGTTTCTGATACTGTTGGTGTTGGATATTGAGAACAAACGTATTGTATGTGTGTTCATAGCTTATCATAACCGCATTCTACAAAGGAGAATGACAGTCCGTCCAGATAATAAGGTTTAATGCTTTGCACATCAAAGTGCAGTTGTTTTGTAGAACGAGCTACATGTCTCGAGTTTTTATGTAAAATTGCTCCAGAGAGAGGTTTCACGTCTATTTACGTTACTTACTGAACTGAAGTTGTGAGTATTTGTTGTTTCTATCTCAGCCAGTCAAGCAGCGGCGCAGGCCCGGAACAGTGCCGGGCAGCACTCGGCCGCAGCCTCCAGCATCGCTGGGATGAGCCTGCAAGAGGCGCAGCAGATCCTCAACATCACCACACTCACTCCAGAGGAGATTCAGAAGGTACACACACACACACACACACACACACACACACACACACACACACACACACACACACACACACACACACACACACACACACACACGCCTATAAGAGTTGTGTAACTAACAAAGTGTTGGTACTAAGCTATAGAGCCATCAAGCCTGTTAGCCAGTCATTACAGATTTTCTGGCCGTATCAAAATCACACGTCATGTTTACAGGATTTCCTTCGTCGTAGTGTGTGTGTGTTACTCTGTCGCTTTGAGTGGAGACTTTAGTTTCTGTTATTACCTGAACTTATTAGTCACAACTGATTCAGACCGCTGCAGGATACCCTAGCATCTTTGTAATATAAACAACTATCCCAACCTAAAATCAACCTTTTGATGGAAACACTCAACGCCATTTGCCCTTCAAAGATGGCCTGGTCGTAGAATAGTGTTACAGGTAGTCATATCTTAACCAACTGATGTGGCTAAACCGAGCTACAAAGTACATGTACAAGATGAGTTAACGACAGTTTTTAATAAATGTATTGTATAAATAAAGTGTATTGTCTTTATTTATTTGAACCATTCATCAACATTATCAAATGTTTTTATGTTGTAACAATGATCATAAAATGTCTGAACGAGTGTCTCTGCTGGTGTTCTGATAAAAAATGTTTATCTCTTCCAGAACTACGAGCACCTTTTTAAAGTCAATGACAAGGCGGTGGGCGGTTCGTTTTACGTCCAATCAAAAGTAAGTATTCCGTTTCTTGAAATGCAACACAAAACAATGACTTTTACATGTAGAGTGGACAGTTATGGCAATTCATCATTTAAAGCAGAACCCATCATTGCCCACTAAAAAATGTTAAGCTCACTAAATTACAAAAAAAGCATCAGAACATATCAAACACATGATACACGTGGTACAACATAGCTAAACGCTCTTATGAAGTGGGGTAGTCTGAAGTACTTATTTGGAGTACCGGCACAGGAGCAGAGTATAGTAGCTAAAGGTATTTAAGCCACATATTTATTTATTTTGAAATCTATTAGTTTATGTGTATGCTAAATTAAGAATATTGTTGGAAGATTAACTGTCTGTCAGCATATTACCAAAGCAGTTCTAACCATCTATGCTCTCGACCTCACGTCTCCACGTCCAAACCGTCCTTTAACACCTCAAATATTGTGAAGTAAGATTCTCCAACACCAATTTTAAATTCCCATAGCAATTTTTATTGAAGAGTTCAGGTGAAACTTAATTGTTTCTTATGTGCAAACTTTCTGACATGACTACATGTAAGCCTGCAGTCCAGGGGACCAAACTATACGAAGCTGAATGTTGACAGTTCTGTAAACTATTTAAAAGATTGACTGATACTCTCCCAGTCTCCGAAGGAAATTTAAACTTTGCGTTCATATCTTTAAATCATGCTTGATCATTTTAGTGTTGCCGTGTAGTCCTATATCAAAAATAATTTAATTTGTTTCAACAAATCAATTTCCAAGAGAAAATAAATTATGCCTCATGTGTGTGTTTGATGATGATGTTACCGTTTGTCTCTCACTCTATCTTTTTGCTCTGAGGGAACCGAAGTGTTAGTAGTCTATTTTCAGTGTTTCCTCTTTCATGCGTCGGCGTTGTTCTCGGTTGCAGGTCTTTCGAGCTAAAGAGCGCCTCGATGAGGAACTCAGTATTCAGACACAAGACAAGCAGCAGTCGCAGAAGGAAACATGAAGTATGACATCATCCCTGCCCTTTCTTTCCCTCTCCCCGTCTTCTGTAAATTATAACCCAATAAAAGCCTTCTCCTTTTCTCTAGTCTTGACTTTGTGTCATTTTGTGGGCAATGAATGTCATTTTCAGAAAGGTGAGCACAAACAATAACACATGGGCTTATTCATTCTATTAGATGAGTCATATGTAAAATTGGTATTTATGTTTTGAAATGACCTAAATCCACAAAGAAATGCTAATATGTATTTCTCCATCTCAGCTACTGCTGAATAGTTCATGAAGCTGCAGCATGTAGACTATTAATCTGGATTATGTGATTGTTTTTATTCTGAAGTGTGACGGCAGCATCAAGTGAGCACATGCGTCATCACTTTTATCTGGATGATGTATTTGCACATTTCCATAAGATGGAAGTTATATATTTAAAATTAAGAAAAGAATACACAAGTATCAAATACAACTTTATTAAACATTTTTTCTTTTCATTGACATTATTATCAATATCGTAATAAAATTCCTCTAAAACAGGAGAACACTGCTATGTTGTACCAATTTGAGACTTTTACAACTCTAAAATTCTGCATGTTCAACCACAGAACATGATGCCAGGAAAAATATATTTTCATATAATCATTTTTTTCATATAGTGTATAGCTTCTTTATTTTACCTATAATAAAAAGGCACTTGGAAAAATTAAAATACTGACAATATCTCACAAATGTGCAAAAAACATAACTTGGAACAGGCCTTGCGTGGCCCTAGTCTCATCATCAACCCTTTGTGCAACACTGTGGCACTTCGGTCAACGGCTTTACAACGACACCGACACAGCTCGTAAAACTAATTCTGTGCCCTGGATTTCAGTTCCACCTTTCATAGCATTAAGTGAGGGTTACTTTAAAATCTCCAGGAGCAAGTACCACTTTTATACTGTCAAAAAACAAGACGTCAATTTCAGACATTTTAACGACCGAGGATGATTTTTACAATTATTCTTGGTTCTCGAAACAACTGCCGAATAACGCTGTACACTGAGAGAGGACGTGGCGACGTCCCCGTATCTACACACGCTATGAGGGGAACAAAAGTGCAGTTCATTACAGACTGAGCTCAAAGGGTTAATGGATCATACAGCTTATTTGATATTGGAAAGATGTGGACCCCGTGAGGGTCCGTGTCATATTATTCAGCTTTCTGCCGCCTCTTTCTGTCCCTGGCTTTCGATCTGCAGAGGAGAGACGGACAGACGGAGGAGGAGGAGGAGGAGGAGGAGGAGGAGGAGAGACGCCGCATCTGTGGGTTTCACTGTTGCCACGGAAACCATGTCTAGCCTACATAACACCTGTTTCTAATGACATCACATGCCAGGGTTGTCCACTCACAACGAGATATTCACTTCAATGGCCAGCATGAACGCAGAGACAGGCTGCTGTGTGTGTGTGTGTGTGAGAGAGAGGGGGGGGGTGTCTAAAATAACGATGACTAAGAATCACTGACGCAGGAACAAAGGTATGTTCGTCTCTGCTGTGAATCCTCACAGGCCCTCAGTGATCAGCCTCACACAGGAAGGGCTATATTTGTTTTTGTTTACTGTGAACGCAGCTCGTCAGTCTGCCTGTTTCCCCTCGTCGCTGGTCGAATGCTTCGTGGTGGGGGAGCAGAGCCTTTTGGGTTTGACGCACACACAAAAAGAAGAACCCCCCTCAGAGGGCAGACAGAGTTCAGCGGCCCAGTTTCCTGCAGGCTGGCGGCCCGTGGGTCGCTGCCACATCGGGGGCCGTTAGCTGGGTAGGTGACCAGATGGAGGGCGGCTGCACGGAGCAGCCGTCCTCTGCCTCCTCTCCTCTGCTGGCACTCAGCCTCTCCCCTCGTCTCCTCCCTTCCCTTGTCCATTCATACAGCCAATCCTGTCCCTGTTTGCTCTCATGCTTTCCCAGCGCCGCCCGCCATTTCACAGTCGGATGTTATTTCTCTACGGACTGCCTCTATCTGCCGCTGGAAATTAAAAGTCAGAACAAAGGAAGCAGCGTTTTGCAGATCTAATTTAGCCCCAAGGAGAATTGTGTTAGGACATTTAGGATAGATAGTATTTTATGCCCAAACCATCTCTAAATGATCTCATAATATGATTGTCATGGAGCAATGTGATATGATTTGGTCCACTAGATATATATTTTCTTATTCCCCCCAGAGTGGTGATCGCTAACTTTGTGGCTTGTGGGGACTTCAATGAAGGAACATCATCCCTTTACCACGGCCGGAGTTTGCACATTTAGTTGTGAGAAGTTCAACTAAAGAGCGTTTTCTCTTTCCCACATTATGTTGGCTATATTCGGTATTTCACAGTGAGGCAGCACTCGGGCACGGTTGTGTTTAAAAGCTAACATCAGAATTGTAGCGTGCTCACTGAGACAATGCATCATCACTGTTTAATGGGCTCACCATCTCATTTTAGCATATTGGCGTGTTTAAATGTGCTGATTTAGCACGAAACAAAGTGCAGCTGAGGCTGTCGATGTCATTAGTGTTGTGGAATTTTAGTCCTCAACTTTTTGGGCAAACTGAAATGTTGACCCTGTGATGTCACTATGAAAAGTCGTGGAGTCAGTGCGGACCAACATGGTGGACCGGCCCTCCACTGAGACGCATTGATAGCATAGCCTAAAAAAAAGGAACAAATAAAAGCTTTCCCTCTCTTATACGAAATGTAATCGTCATACGACCCCTCGGATTTATCTCAAACCCATCCTCTCTGTCCCGTCTCCTCCTCTTCCTTTTCAAAGTCTCATCCTCGGCAGCAGAAAGCTGAGTGCAGAGCAGCCGTCACAGAACACAACAAGCAACTTCAACATCAGAAATAAATGTCTCGTCTGAACAGTAAAGAATAAGGACAACAATACAAAAAACAGCAACAACTGATTATTTCTAAGACTGGGCGATGAAAAAGGGTAAGACCACCAACATCAGCAGAGATGGAGGAGTGAAAAAAGAGGAGGGTGGAGTGTGACAGTCTCTCGGGGAATGACCCCTCCTGCTCCCCGCTCCTCTCCGCTGTGGAGACGGCAGTCGACATTGTACATGAGCTTGGAGCTCGGAGCCCGGAGCCCGGAGCTCGGAGCTCGGAGCTCGGAGCTCGGAGCTCGGAGCTCGGAGCAGGCCTGGAATGATCCCACAGGGAAATAGCCCCTCGCAGAAAAAAAAGAGCAATCTATTTTTTTGTTTTTTAAAGAACTATCACTTGGCAGTAACATTTTGTAAAACATGTTGTACGGAGGATAGCATGTGGTAAGTGCGTGTGTAAGACTGCTTGATCGTAAACGTGAGAAAAGTTGTTCCCAGACGTCAAATGAGTCTTGAGTTGTTGCCCCTTTTGGACAGAGTACAATGAGGCAGTTTGCAATAGTGTGGCGGGTCAGTCCAGCTGCGTGTGGCATCGAGGTAATCTCAACCCCCCGCGGCCCCGTGCCACGCTCCTCTTCTTGCTCTCCAGGTACTTTTGGCACAGCATGAACATTGTTAAACTTGGGTAAAACCAACCGAGAAGGTTAAGTTTGACGACCGCCTGTCTTTCACAGCTGGTTTTCGGTCGGGACGCTATTTTTTTTTGTTAAAGCAAGAAACTCGTGTGTATCACCACAATGGCCCTCTCACACACAAACTGGCCGCGTTGAGTCGATTACGGGGCGGCAGCTGGACGATCCAGAAGTTGAAACAGTGCTGGTTCTGTAAATGGAGAGCGGGGCGTTGTGTATCGAGTCCAACCAGAGGGGGGAGCCAGACGCGCTGGTGGGTTACATTACACATATCACTCATGTGAAAGATGAAGTGATGATTGGTCGTTGTCAGGTGATGCAACACCGTCTGTCTGTGTGAGGTCATCAGTCCGCTCTGTGCCCTGAAAGCCCCTAGTCTGCACACACTGTGGTGGACTAGGCTGGTCCATCTCGGTCCCCAAACTGGGGACAGATTGTCAAAAGTGCTCTCTCCCAGTTCACGTTACTCTGAGGGAGCTGAGAGGTTAGCAGCAGTTTGGAGGTTTCAGTACGATAACCAGCTGACACTGTTACGTGCTGTTTGATTGGTCTCAGAGCTGCAACTGCAAATCCAAGACAGTTTGAGTTCACTTGCTTTGGTCTGGCAAGCCTGTCCGAATCCTATTAATCCCAGCAGATTGTGAAAAATAGTTTATAACTACAACTTCAACTGCGGAGAATTGTCCTATTACGTGCAAGTTTGCCTAACGGTGAGTGCGTCATTCAGTTACATGGTATATCTATCTCACGGCTAGGCTGGAGGCACACTGCCTATGCAGTAGTTACATAAATACGATCAATGAATCACGACTTTTGTAGGAGCACAGAGCACTAAGACTGTCACATCAAGAAAACAGGAATGAATAAAGAATAAAATACAAAATAGGAGCGCAAAGAGGAGCCCGACGTTGGGCCTTGTGGTAAAAATACAGAGCCATATAAGGTACTGAAAAGTTCTTGGGCCCCGAGTTTAGTTTCCCGTCAATACAAGAGGCTTGCGTTGTGTACTTATTTCCTGTGAGTGTTTTCTATTGGAGAGTTCGATGAGTGCCTACAGTTTTTCTCTGAAATGCATTGCCTGGAATTGATTGTGCGAGCCAGTCCCTCTCACCTTTGACCTTCTGTACCCCCACTATGGCGTTCACCCTCCCATCCCGACCCCCTGAGCTCTTCTGGAATGTGTGTGTGTGTGTGTGTGTGTGTGTGTGTATGCATGGATGTGTGTATCAGTTGACCACAGCTGGCTTGAGCACCACGGTGCCTGGGGGGATGACCACCCAGGACAGGGGATCATGGGATCCCGTGGAGAGGTTCAAGACCCCCCCGGTCACCTCCCTCTCTGCCTCCTCCCCCCGGCCCCTCTTGGCCCGTTGGCTGTGGGACCGGCGCTCGGACGAAATTCCCAGCATGGGCATCATGGACAGGCCCAGGGCCGAGGAGTGGAAGCCCGGGTTGAGCAGAGTGGATTTGGCCAGGCCCAGCGTGGAGCCGTTGAAGGACAGGAGGGGCGGAGAGCCGGTGCAACCCAGCGTGCTGAGATCCAGGGGCCGGGGACTGAGGCGGGATAGGGGGAGGCCGCCGCCCAGACCCTGCAGAGCGTGGTGGCCTCCGAGGAACGCCGCCGCCGCCCCCGGGATGATGATGTGGGCCGCGCTCATGTAGGACGGCTCTGAATCCTTACCCCCGTCGCGAGCGAGCAGCCCGCCCTGAGTCCCCCTCAGCAGCGAGCCCACGCCGCCCGCCGAGCCCTGCTCCTGAGTCACAAAGTGGCCGTGGGCCTTGATGTGCTTGCGGAGAGAGCTGGGGTCCGTGTAGCGCTTCAGGCAGCCCGCCATCTTGCAGTAGTACGGCTTGTCCACGTAGTGCGTGCGCGTGTGCTTGAAGCGGTCGCTGGAGTTGGAGTAGCGCTTGTTGCAGCCCTCGTAAGGACAGATGTAGGGCTTCTCCCCTGCAGCGAGGAGACAGGAGACGGATGTTGAGGATGCAGGGATCAAATCTCACAATATTACTTTGCAGGAATCAGGAAAAAAACGTTTTGAGTTTAGTGTCGGCTGTATTGTGCTGACCTGTGTGTGACCGGTTGTGTATCTTGAGGTTCTCCAGGCGTGAGAAGCTCTTGTTGCAGGTGGGACAGCGGTGGGGTTTCTCGTTAGTGTGCGTGCGGATGTGGATGAGCATCTTGTACCTGCATTAATACAACAAAATGAATCCTCGATAATTCTCCTCTGATACGTACGCTTCATACATTATTATAAGTGTGATTTTCTCACCGCGCATTGAAACCTCTCCCTTTGCGAGCGCAGCCCTCCCAGTGGCAGCAGTACCCAGAATCCTTCTCCGGCTTGACGTGGAAGTCGTTGACGTGGTCCACCAGGTCTTGCAGGGAGTCAAAGAGCAGATGGCACTAGAGGAGAGAGACGTCCAGCATTTCAGATGAATCCTCAGTGATGATAAGCAGGGTTCTTACACATGTTGACCAATGGATTTCCAGGACTTTTCCATGACTTTTCCATGACTTTAAACCAAATTTCCATGACCAAACTGAAATCTCGATTTATATATGAAAAAATTAGAACATTTAGTATTTAAACAATGTGAATTCCAAAGCATACAGTATACATTAAATGAAAAAAATGAATAAGAGACAATATTTTATTTAAAAAATAAACATTTGCTTCCCGAGTTATGGCAATCGAACTTTCCAGTTAAGGTGCGTTCACTTGCAACGCGGACAAAAAAGAAAATTGCGCCGCCAGTATGAGAGCATATGCAGGCTTATATTTTGAGTCTTTTTTTCTAAAACATATTCATTATTTCAAACTCGAAGTAAATGAACAAGTGAATATAACACATTTCCATGACTTTTCCAAAACTTTTAGGATTTAAGTTTTTTCCATGACTTTTCCAGGCCTGGAAATTACCATTTTAAAATGCCATGACTTTTCCAGGTTTTCCATGATCGTAAGAACCCTGGATAAGGCTGTTTTGAGCCGATTGGAACCACCAGGGTCAAACAATGGGTTGTCGTCTCTTGCTCTTACCTTCTTCCAGTGGCAGGCCAGTTGTTCATCCGCTGAGAGGTCAGGAGAGGCCCTCTTGTCGTTAGTCTGGCCAATGAACATCGAGGATGGCAGGTGAAGTCCCGCCCCAGCTCCGATTGGCACGAAGAACTGAAAGGCTTGTGACATGTGAGAATTCTGATAAACAAGCAGAAACAGAGAAAAACAGGATTATCAACCCACTGCACATGAAAGAAAGAAAGACCCGTGCACATGTTCAGCTTTAGTTCATGTTTACTGCGATGTGCGAAAAAACAGCTTGATGTGATCAACTTTATGCCTTGCCAGCTGTGACCAATAGCGGAAGCAGCATGGCGCTCTGCTAGCAACATCTACACGGCGCAAATGGACCAACAGCTGGATGACACAAACAGGTACTGATAACTTGATAGCGACAAAAGTATTTATTTTTATCAATGGAGTGCAGAGCAGCTGATCTTCATCGCTGCCGTGTAGTCGCCCGCTGCGTGCTATTAAACCTCCCTACATCCCCGAGCTTGGCATGAGAGCTGCACGCTTCTTTGAACCTCAGCTGGGGCTCAAAGAGCTAATACAGCGGCTTACAGACACACGCACAGGGGGACGTCGCTCAGCCAACGGAGAGCGCTGTTGGTGAACAGTGGAGTTTTGAATAAGAGTTGTAGTGAAGCACAAAGAGAATATGGGTGCGGATTGATAACATTTCCTCTGGCGGTCTCATCTTCACCTGACAGAGCTGAGTATGTGATATATTTAATAAAATCACACATATATCATGCACTAACATGCAAGGGTATGTGAGCTGAAGGGGAGAGGCCGGGTAACGATGTGTGCAGAGAGAGAGAGAGAGAGAGAGAGAGAGAGAGAGAGAGAGAGAGAGAGAGAGAGAGAGAGAGAAAGTGGGGACAGAAAGCATCCTATCTGCGTCCATTGGGGAGTAAAGTGTGTGTCTCTGTAGCCGTGGGGTCGGGGGGGGGCTATCTGGGACTCAGTGGGGCGGCTCAATGGTCCCAGCCAGCGTGTCTCAATTCAATTGGGAGGGAATTGAATTAGGCTGCGT